>JAODXP020007309.1:0-72192 GCA_027497455.2 Sardinella longiceps | reverse complement strand
TTGTTTTATTTGTTGTCGGGTCACCTCGGCGGCCGTTATCCCTTATGTATCAGACTGCCTGGTCCAGTATGTGATCTCTCGTATGGCTGGAGGTTTTAGCCTTTGTTTATATTTTTTAGGCATAAGAAGTATAGCAGCATGATCTGAATGGGGGTAGAGAGGATGAGCTTTATGTCCCTCTTTGAACAAAGTGTTCTCCCCCTCTCGTGTTGCATGTAGGACCCCATGATGGACCCAGCCTCGTTGGCCTCCCTGATGATCTCTACTTAAATGATGAACACCACATGATGACCTCTACTCAAGTGCTGCCCTACTATTACAGTAACTCTATCCCCTGACTCACTACCTAAATGATTATCACCACTAGATAAACCCCTTCCTAAATGCCACCCAACTACTGACTCCATCCCCTGACTGTTCTACTGTCCCACAGACTACTTTATCTATACTATCTAGTAACTCTCAGACAATATTCTGTAGACATGCTGTTACTCTGTTTAGTTTTGGCTGACTGGATAAGGCATCTGTCTATCACCACCTATGTTGGTGATAGACGGGCCAAATCAACCAATCAGACCAACAAAGCATATGACGTACTAACAAAGGAGGTTATATATAAACTGGAGACAACAACCAAGTCCCGCCCTCCATAGAACTGAATGGCCGAGGCTAGGCTAGTAAATGCAGCGAATTGACAGTCAACGCCATTGTGAACACTGTAGCTAACGGACCACGGCCATGCCCATGCTGCCCATGCGCAAAGTTCCAAAGTTGGAAATGACGCATGGACTCACGTTGAATCTCTTTGCAAAAACAATAGTCCTTCAGTCCAAACGGTGGTGATAATGCACCTAGTTTGTTTGCCATACAACACGAGGAAGAAAGTTCTGTCGAGAACGTGCCTGAAATTTTATAGCATTCATGACAATACACTTTTTTCTCACAAGCTCCTCAATAATTAAGCAAAGAGTAACCAGAGATCATGAAATGTTGCTTTTACTCTACCCGGAGAAATAACATTTCGCATGTAACCGCCCACCAACTTGTAAGTGCATGAGTGCTCGTGCCCAGCATGACTCTCGTGCATGCGCTGGCATGGTTCGGATTGTGACTCCATACTTAAATATGGCGATGCTAACGTGCCGCCACTAATCTGTGCGTTCTTGATCCCCTGGTACTAACATACGCACATGTTCTTTAGACCCGCTTCTCATTGCACCTCAACCCGCCTCAAAGCCAACGCTGATTGGTTTGTTTGTTTGGCAACCTGCTCCAAATTGTGGAGCGTAGCCAGAGTGGAGAGTAGCCAGACTGAGATGCGAGTGAAGACCTGAAGCTCACAAGATCAGTTTGGTCTCACGAGGCTAGTTACTCTGTGAAAACCATGGTCAATCTATGGACCAGGTCTTGGTCACTGACTGTAAGGGTACTTCACTGGGCCCCAGGCAGGTGGGTTGAGTCCATGAGACATGGATCTGCCCAAGGTTTCTTCCTAAAATGAATTATTAGTAAGTGAAGGGAGTTTTTCTTTGCCCCTGTTACTCATGGGTGCTTCCAGTGCTGTCTGTATAGTGCAGTGAGACTATGTGTTATTGTATTTGTGCGCTCTATAAATACAATTGAATTGAATGTAATATGCTGGTTAAAATTCAGCATAACCCTTTTGAGACAGGCCTTGTTAAAATCTCCAGTCACTATAAAAGCCAGGGATCCTACACATTTCCTATTTAAAAATTCCACACTTAAATTTGCGGCTTTGAGGCAAATGTTTTTGAACATATTTGAGGAAAAAATGTCTGAGTGATAGTGTTGGGCCTGTTGATTTTGTTTTTAACCAAAATTGGAGCGGTATGCATAGCTTGGCCAATGTTGTCACACCTCTGCCAGCTCATTGCCAGCGCAAGTTGAATTGACAACAGAGACTTCAGTAGCCACTAGCCACCACCAGTATAATAGGCTTAACAAATGGGTTGAGTAATGGAAGAGACCTAGAAATATGGGCAATCTGTATTCTAGATTCTGGGAACAGAAAGAGTCTCATCAATTTCTTCTGTTTTCCAGCTTTGTGGGTTAGATTGCTAAAAAACATGGCTTTTATTGTTGGCAAAGGGGAGCTTTACAATGATAATTAATTGTGGCACGTGTTCTTATGAAATATTTATTTCCTTTTGATACATTGTCTTTTGTCCAGATACATTTATTTGTCTTTAAGATGGCAATATTTTCATTAAAGATTTTATTTCACTTCATAGTCATCTTTACCATGGGTGCCAACAATTATGGAGGGCACAGTATTCAATTCAATGTTAAACAGCAACATGTTAATTCAAGGAACACTAGTAAACTAGAAATGCATCCGGAGAGTGCAGACCTCCACCAAGACAATATGGTTACTGACGCCCCCTAGACTTCTGGAGTTTACAGATGGACGTGATAACTCTCAGTGGTGAGGAATCCTTTAAAAAAAGTTCCTGACCCGGATCATCACCAAAATTTAATGGGTTCTCCCTTGGGCAAAAGACACACTTCTGGTTAAAATGTAATCTGTCAGATACCGTTAAGTTGTTAACAAAAACAGACAAACAAACCTCCTCGGCAGAGGTAATAAAAATAAATAGACATTGCATATGCTTTTTGGTTTGGTTTGCTTTTTTAAAGGAGATCATATAGATTCCATGGTTACATTCCTCAATGCTCGTACATCTGAATAAGTAACAAAGTCCTCAGTGGTACACCTCTTCTTTGGCCTTGGCTTGCGTTCACCAGCAGGGACATCCAGTGTAGCATAATGCATCTCTTCAACCTGTGAGAAGAACACAAATAGTCATTGTATCATTACTGTATCATTATTGTTAGTTATCGTGTTTGTGTGATAATTCTGATCTGTAATGAAATAAAAGAAAAAAATCACATTTTCTAAGTTGTTAAACATGCAACATGTAACCCTGCTGTTTTATACTGCTAAACGCAATTGAAAGCCACCTCAATGATTGAATTTCGTAGCCTAGAACTCTAGACGTACCCCTAGCGGTAGCAAATTTGAATTTGCACAGCAGATACGTCTAGAGGCCACTGATAAAAACCCGTTGTATCCTTCCTCTGGCGGCGGATAACCAATCACAGCGCGGTATGTGTACAGGAAATTGTAAGGCGGGCTTTGTACGATGACGACAGCCCTGCTCAAACCAGAGCGGAATCGTCTTTTGCTTTAGTTTTGGACGAATTGCACTTGTCATTTTCTTTGAAAGTGGAACAAGAAAGTGCATTGAAGTTTTTCATTCTGAAAAAAGATGTCTTTGCCGTGTTACCGACGGGCTACGGGAAAAGTTTGAAATACCAGCTGGTACCACTGGCCGGAACGCTAGCCTATTACGTGGAGAGGCAGTTTGAAAGACAACGCAATCACCCGCCCCTCCATTGAGGTACAGTCTATCAGTGGTCTTCAGACTATACATTCTTATGATATAGTCTGGCGTGTCAGGCTATGAATTTCGTGCATTGTATGAGTTTGCAAAATGGCAGCTAACACTAACTGAATGGCACATCTCAATGAAACCTAATCGATTTGCTTTCGTTTTGAAATGCCCCGTTGTGTTACTGTTAGCTGCCGTTTCGTTATCTCAGTCTGCGTTGCATGAAATTCAGTGATTGAGGTGACTACCAATAGCGCTTGGCACAAAACCATAGGGCTACGGGTTGATTCACTTAATTCCTTTAAATCTAACCGATTCTCTGACCCCAAAGCATGATTATAGGCTTCCACAGCCTGCTTTAGATCAACATGCCTGCATGCCCACCCATACTACAATCTACTACTGTCGATCAGTATATTACTTATCAATATGCAATAAAGAGAGTGAGTTAGAGAGAGAGAGAGAGAGAGAGAGAGAGAGACTGGAACTACAAAAACACCAAACCTGTTCTCTTTGGGGCCTTGAACTCTTCACAGTATTCATGTTAGAATGGTGGGATCGTGATTCTGCTGAATGTAAAACAATACGGCAACCTAAAGTCATGCTGGTTAGGTAGGCTAATTATGATGATGGAAATAAACAATGCAATGAGATAGCATGGTGTGCACAGCAGTAGCACTCCTACCAGTCTTTCTGCCGAGGCAGTAGCCACAGATGGAAGCCATGAGTGCAGACAGGGCAGCACACACAACACACACGCTGCCAATCACCACCCAACACTGGCTGCCGTCAGGGGGAGAAGGACTGGAGGGAGATGGAACACTGGGGGATTCTACAGCTGCTGTACAACAGATAATAGAAAAGATCATGGAATACTGAGCGCTCTGCTTTAACCCTCCCTGATAATAGTGTTCTGAAGTGTACATCAGGAACCACAGGTTAGTAACCATTTCTACTGTGTATGGTGTTACATTAGTGCCATTAATAACGTAGGTGAATAATACAAACATTTCACTTGCAGGACACTGCAAGCAAGGAATATTGTTGTCCACACAAGAGCAAACCATGAGTGAGTGAACAGTTTGGTTGCCAGGTGTTTTTAACAAGCTTTGGCCCAGAGTGCCAGCAATCCAGGCCACTGTTGCCTATTTTTATAGAGCCACAGCGTATTCTGTGTTATAGCTATGGACACATACTATGGGTCATTTGAAAGGTAAGACTCTGAGCTCTCAGTGGGTGAAAACCGTTTATTTCTACATGCCTCCGTTCCTGAGAAATCCCAAGCTAAACAGTGGGTAGTTTTCATCAAAATCCTTGTTTTTTTCTAGAAAAGGAGATATCGCTTCTTTTATGATTATGATGGAGTGTTCTCTGTCAAGTTTCGAGGAGTGACACAAGCCGAATCATGCCTGTGGTGAGACTGCCACCTAGTGACGAACCCGCGAAAGGACAACATGACATGACGTGCATTATTTGACACAAATGCTGCAATAGTAATCAAATGCTGCCTTGTGATGTGAAAATGTCCAGACAAAATGTGCAGATCGTGAGTTTTTATGAGTTTCCGATCGTAATTTATTTCAGTTCTATTTATCACAGAGTTCCAAAAATCATATATAACCTGTGTGAGGGTTTCTATTTTCGTAAATTAAAAAAAAAGGCAAAAACGTAACATTACGTTTTTGGCACTCAACGCATGACAAGTTATAACGTAACATTACGTTTCTGGCATTCAAAGTGTTAATTTTGCACGCCGAGAAAACCGAACATTGAGTTATAATTGAGTTGTGTTAGACAGTGGGCGAACCCATCAATAATATTTCTAGAGATTGGTCTAGAACCTACCATTTTAACAGGACATACAGTTTGGATATGATGTAAGAAACCGCCGAAACTAACCACGTCTGTGTTTCAGAACACTGGGAATATGTTAAGTAGTTTATCCTTTCCGTAGGAAGAGTCCTCATCAGGTGGGAGAGAGATCACACACTCATTCTTCAGTAAGCTGTAGCCTGCTCACAGGTCACATTTGCACTCTCAGCATAAACATTGGAGAGGATGAATGCCCTCATATCCGTCTTGACCTCATATGTTTTAAATCCAGATTCACCCACTCGGTTCAGAATTGATCTCTCTTCCTCCAGCTTCCCTTCCTCCCATGCCCATAGAACCCTGAGGTGTGGTCGCTAACAGCTACATGGAGAACTATGTTAATATCTGCAACCGGTTACATATTGTTAACCTCAATAAAAAACAGAGCATCCTTCTCCCATTGGTTATGGCTGGGGAGTAGTGAAGTGCTTGCCCCAACAGCTTATACGTCTTGACTGCTGAGATGACAGCAGTGATATCAAAAGAGTCAGAGTGGAGATTCAACAGATTCTGAGTCTTTTTAGTCTATGAAATGTTGACATAAAGAATCACAATCAATCAAAATAAAGTAATGGGGTATAAGTTCTTCTGCACACTGGTGTTGATAGCGTAGAGGAGCACTTTTGAATTCTGCAATTGTGTTAGTTTCATGATGAAACAAAAACTTTCATCGGATATTTGCTAATAAATAATTGATGTATGTAATTAGTAGTTGTAGTAAGTAAGTGTAGTTAAGTGTTTGTGCTCTTTTTTTAGATTTTCCATGATGCATTAAAATTTCACTTACCTGTGACCGCAACTTTAATGTGATTGTGTCCAAACGTATATACAAAGTCCTTGTCAATGCCATTCTGTGCCATGTTTATATAGTAGTACACACAGGCATCAGTCTCGGCGATGTTTATGATTTCTAAATCAAAGCATTCTTTGTTCCTGGCTAATCGAAACCTGGATTGATCCTTATTAGCATTTGTAATAATCTGAGATGGATGTTCAGAACACGCCTTAATCCACATTGGTTTAACTCCAGGAGGCATGTGTAAAGAACATGCTAGAGTGATGTTCTCCCCTGGTTTAACAACCGTCTTCACCTCCCCTCCTGTAATCTGTGTAGAAATGCAGCTTAACAGACCTGGAAAGGAAAATGAATTAACTGTGCAATGCAGACACAAAATGGTGCACGTGTAAAGAATCTACTAACATCTCAGAGACTAAAATATTGTGATAGGCCTAAGGGTAGAATGACAATATCAGTAAATTGTGGCATGGTGATAGTGGAAGATGATCTGTCTCATTCTTTACCAGATGATCTCTGTATAGGACAGTATCAACATAATAGATAAGGGAAAGGGTATAAGAAGATTTAACTTACAGATGAATATTGCAGTGGTGACATCCATCGTCACCCTCTTCTGACTCTATGGTCTTGTAAGAATGTGATAACCGCCTTTAGCCATATTCAGCCCCACCTACAATACATGAGGCGTTTTAATTGGTCTAAAATTTTTCTAATGTTGAGTTCCCACTCAACTCGCTTAAAGGTGCCCTACTACACAAAGCCATTCTTGAACGATGTCTATATGAGTTATGGGTTATATACAGAGGTGGAAAGTAACTAATTACATTTACTCAAATTACTGTAATTAAGTAGCTTTTTTGAGTAATTCGTAATTTTTTAAGTATTTTTTTAAATAGGTAATTTTACTTTTACTTGAGTATATTTTGAGGCAAGTATTGTACTTTGTACTTCACTACTTTTTTGAAACCTCCCTGATTACTGAGTAAAAAAAATCAATGTGAAGAAAAAACATTTGGCTTGAACCGAAAGTTAATACAGACTATTTGCTGTAGCTTAAAGCTGACCCTGCTTCTTGTAAATGTTGACAATAGCCAAGCAACCTGTGGAAGTGATTAATTCAAAAGCAAAGGAAATTCTTGTTGTCAGCCAGTATAACCATTGCTTCAGTCCAGGTCAATTTGAGTCTAGCCAGGGTTAGGGTATATAATATGTAAGATCTCAAAGCTAGTCGGCTACCTTATTCTAGCACTCTCAAGATGCCAAAATTAACAAATCATGCCATAAGATCATGTGAACTGGCTGGGCTGACTACTGTCACTGTTACCTGTATCTGGATCGGTTGCCTGGTCAGAATGAGATTAAAGTTTGATACCTAACTTACAACTCCTAGGATTGAATACATTTCTTATCTAAAAAAACGGAAAACCTAATGAATTGTGATTGGCATGTAGGCCAATGTAAGTGCTCTCTCAGTCATGATATCTACAGTAGCTGTTGTATTACTTGTAAATAACACTGTACGTACACATTTGTTTTTTTTAGAAAGTGAGAAGGGGGGCTTTACACAGCCACTACCCTTTGGTTACTGTAATGTAATTGACCAAACATTCATTCATTCAGTCATTCATTCATTCATAACGAGTTTGATTGTGGTTACTGAGCAGGTGGTTTATGAATTCTTGGGGTTGCTAAAGCAACCAAGCAACACCCTAGCATTGCTTTTGATTGATTTTTTTTTTTTTTTAAATCAAATAATTGAAAGTAACTAAGTAACTTGTACTTTAAGTAAATTTTAAATGAAGTAATTTTTACTTTTACTTGAGTAGATTTTTTGTTGGTTACTTTTACTTTTACTTGAGTAGAATTTAAGCAAAGTAAAGATACTTTTACTTAGTTACAATTTTTCTGTACTTTTTCCACCTCTGGTTATATAGTGCATGTGAAAATGTAATAGCCTACTATCTTCACTGTTTGCAATAGCCAGAGGAAGAAAAAAAAAACAGGGAACAGAGAAATTAGTACATTTTGAGTTGGTCAATTTACATAGTTCTGCCCTAACCCTGAGCCATTGGCTGATAGTACTGAACCCAATCCATGCTCTCCTGTATTTGATTAGTGCCTACTGCCCACGGAATCCCACAGCAAAATAACAGAACAGCATTGACTCATTTTTAGTTGCTAAATAACTGGCTGCAATGAAATTTTGCCTGTTTTCTGTCGGTAGCCCGACAAGCCACACTGTAAAATAAAATATATAGTTTGGTCACGATGGACAGATCCTTGGGGTGGAATCTTTCAAACTGCCTCTGGATTTGTATTGCTCTGGCTAGAACCAACCAGAGCAACAAACAAGATAATTCAAACAATGTTGCGCCTCCCAACGACTCCCTGTCCACATAGTGTTGTGATTGGTTAAACACCACCGATGTCTGAGTACATATGGCTCATGGCTAGACTTGGCTAACACGGTTGGGGGAAGGATATGAGTAAGTTTGTGACTCCCAAACATCTTGTGAGTGATTTGCTAGAATGTGGTTTGTTATATTTTGTTTGTTAGTTTGTTATACCACTGCTATTTTATTGTTATTACCTCCGCCAAGGAGGTTATGTTTTCGGTCGCGTTGGTTTGTCTGTCTGTTTGTCTGTTTGTTTGTCTGTTTGTTTGTCTGTCAGCAGGATAACTCGAAAAGTACTGCACAGATTTGGATGACATTTTCGAACAATGTGTACAGTATATTGGGACAAGCAAGAACTGATTTGACTTTGGTGGCGATCAGTGATCCAGAACATGATCTGGAATTTGTGTCTGTGACCACATTGCCTTGGCGAAGGTCTAAGCTCTCTCAGCGCTTTTCCAGTTGTTATTTAGTTTGCTTTGTTTGTTTGATGATTACAGCCCCTGTGTTGTCTCCCAAAAATCGAGTGTTTAAACGTCAGTTCTGGCCAGGCCATGGTAGTCAAGAAGCTTGCCGCTTTCCCCCTCCCATTGCTAAATTGATCCAGGTGTCCCTCAGCTGATTATCTTTCCCCCGTAGCGATTGGCCACGCACCCTGGGCGCGTCCTTTAAAATTCTCCCCGGTTCCCCTCAATCGTATGCTGCTTGGTTTTTGCTATTATTCTGCTGCCCCAGCTCCATGCATTGCACCATCTCGCTCGCTTTTGCGCTACTCACCTTCCTGTTGACCATGACCTCGTTAGCCGCCGCCGCCGCCATCTGGCAGGTAGAAGCCATCGCCGACACCCAGCTGCCTCAAGATCAAGGCGAGGATCCTTCTCCTGAAGCCAGCGCTGCTGCTGCCGTTCGCCGCAGCTCCCGATTGGCGAGCAAAAATCCACCTGTTCCATTAATCAGCGACTGGCCTGTGGCTAAGATTTTGGAAGTGCTGTTTAAAAACAACATCCAGCCTCCGATCGGCGCCTCCCACGAAGATCTGTTTACCCTCCTTTGCGATTCCATTGATGTCTCCCCCGCTGACGCGGGGCCGGTTCCCCCGTCTCAACCATCCGGGAAAAAGCTCACCCAGAAGAGGAAGAATATGGAGCCGCCCAACGTCACCTAGAAACGGCCCGCTGCAAGCACTCCTCCACCCATCGACTCCTTGATCGATGCCCTGTTTACCATCCAGTCCTCCCTCAGCGATATAAACGCCAGGATTTCAACATTGGAGAACAACCCTGGGATATCCGGTATTTCATTTTCCGGTGAATCACTTTTCGTTATTAATCAAGTAGCCTATCCATATTCCATTGGTTGTGGGTCGTTAACTTAATAAATTAATCTGTCCCTTCTCAGCTCCTTCTACTTCCGCATTCGCAGGTGTCTCTTCTTCTCCCACCGTCGACGTCTCTTCCGGCGCTTCTGCATCCGCGGTGTCCACCGTAGCCGTCGCCGCACCTGCCCAGCTCCACGAGGAAGTCGCCCCCGAGTTCACCCCGAGGAGGACCTTGGCAACGGCTGTCCCAGTTCCATCCGGGTCTCCATTCCTCTCTCCGGCGGCTGCCATCTCCAACAACCTGCGCAATCAAATCATAGCAGGTAACGACGTCAACCTCGTAAAAATCCTACTCGGGTCTGAGATCAGTGACAAGCGTGTCGTAGACTGTGGGGACATTTCGGTCGCGCTGAAAGATGCCGACCCCAGACTGTCTAAGACCATGACCTTTTCCGAATTTTGTGTGGCTTTTGGCGTCTATAGAGATGTTATGTGCGAAGTTTATCCAGCCCGCAGAGCGGAGCTAGATACATATCTTTCCATCATCGCGGATCTGGCTGTGTCCTACGGAGGCACGCTCTTTTATGACTATCATAAGTCATTCTCTGCAAAAGCCGCCAATTACATCCAGCGGCTCAATCAAAAATTGGATTGGTCCATGGTAGATCTCCCCCTTATTAGCCGTCACTTCACTGGTCACCGGGTCTTAACATGCTCTATCTGCGGGTCCTCATCCCACTCGTCTGCCCTCTGCTCGAAGGCCAAGCCGACCGTCGGACAATCTAAAGCTGCTCCGAGCCGCAAGTCTCCTAAGGTGACTACGGGTGCTCCTCCTGCCACTCCATTGTGCTTTAATTTCAATGAAAATCACTGTTGCATGTATAATTGTAAATATTTGCATATAAGCAGCTACTGCGAGGACGCCCATCCGAAGTCCGTGTGCCCACGGCGAACCCGATTTGTGAAGAAATAAAGCCTTCCACACCTGTCCATGTTCCCAGGCTGAGCAACCCTGCTGGCTGGCCTGCTTTGCTGGCTTGTCTTATTTCCCTGCTGTCTCTTTTACCTGTCAAAATGTATTATCCGCAAAACGAGAGCCGGAAATAGTGGATGCCCTGTTAGAGAAAGAGCTTAAAAAAGGTTTCATGATCGGCCCGTATGACAAGTCTCCTTTTCTTATATTTCACATAAACCCCATAGGCGTGGCAACCAGGAAATATTCGGGCAAAAAACATTTAATCATCGAACTTTCTGCTCCTCACCATGGCCAGGCAGATAGATCAACAGTTTAATTCCATTGCCTCCTTTCTCGTTATTCTACAGCACAGTCGACGACGCAATTAAATTAATTAAAAGAGCAGGTAGGGGAGCATGGCTCGCAAAAGCCGACATCTCCCACGCTTTTAAAGTGATGCCTCTACACCCTTCGCAGTGGCCCCTGTTTGGTGTTAAAGGAGGGGGAGAGTTGTTCTTCTCTGGCTCACATTCGGCTGTAGGAGCAGCCCCAAAAAATTTTGACACATTGGCAGAAGCGCTTTGTTGGATTCTCCTCAACAATGACAAACTCCCGTTCGTCCTCCATCTATTAGACGATTTCCTCCTGGTAGATTTTCCCTCCGCTCCGCCTGACGTCGCAATTTCGGCACTCAAACCAACGTTCTCTCACCTGGGTGTCCCGCTGTCCGAGGAGAAAACCATAGGTCCAGTTAAGGTCATCGAGTTTCTGGGTATCACATTCGATTCCAACCTTATGCAAGCGTCGCTGCCACAAGAGAAATTAACCCGTATTCGTGAAGTCATGCTCAGCGCACAAGAATCCACGTCGTTCTCTAAAAGAGAACTGCTTTCTCTTTAGGGTCATTTAAATTTCGCCATGAGGGTAATTCCACAAGGCCGTTCATTCATTTCCAGGCTCCTCGATTTGTCAAAATCCACGAAAAATCTCAGTGATGTATTCACCATGGATGCTGGCTGTAGGTCAGAGCTTGCTTTTTGGGCTCAGCTCCTGGCAAATTGGAATGGGATTTCGTTTTTTCATAATGATGAAAATTTCATTGAATCCTCTCCTGCCCTCAATCTGTACACGGATGCTGCTCCCTCTGTAGGGTTTTTTTTTTTTTTTTTTTTTCAAAACTAATGGTTTCGCAAGTGCCTGGCCGGCAGAATTACTCGCTTTGCCTGCCTTTTATGGGGGAAACATTGGGAAAGAAAACAAATTCTTTTCTTTTGCGATAATGAAGCAACCGTGGCTATCATTAACAAAGGGCGCTCCTCTGTACCATTTATCAATAAATTTATCAGGCGTCTAACATGGCTGTCAGTCACGGGTAATTTTCTCACTCGTGCCGTCCACATCCCCGGTCTGAATAATCAGTAGCCGATTCTCTGTCTCGATTCCATTTTCAGAAATTCCATCTTCTGTGTCCAGGAGTGGCCCCATCAAGCCTGGAATGCCCACCGTTCAGTCAAACCATCCTAGACTAAGCACGTGTCTGCAACCATATCTGCTCTCGGCTGCTTGATACATGCGCGGGGGTCTGGAGAAATCTACATTAAAAATGTACGACTCGGCCTGGTCTCATTTCACTAATTTCTGTGCTACTTTATCTACAGCAACACTACCAGTTAATATTGCATGTACAGTATTAGTGCATTTATAGTCCACTGCTTTGAGTCTAGGAAGATGCAGCCATCCTCCATCAAAAGCATGGTCACTGGTATTCAGTTCCACCTGCGCTGTCAGGACCCTTCCACTGCATTCTGGAGAATCCATCCATACGTCTCCTGTTGAACGGCCTCAAAAAGGAGTCGCCCCAAGGCAATGATAAACGTCTCCCCTTCACTTTACCATTGGTTCAAAAAATTATTTCACGATTAAGGGCAAGGTGTTTTGGGTCCTTCACGGATAAATTGCTAGAAACTGTAATTCTCACCGCCTTCTATGGTTTTTTAAGGGGCAGGGAATTTTCATCTCGCACTTCTGCTTTTGACCCACATTATGATCTCACAATTTCTGATGTGTCAATTTTTGAACACCATTTCACTTTATTTCTTAAGCACTCAAAAACTGACAAAAGTGGCCAAGGTACAACTATTTATATATCTGAATCTAATGGTGTGTTTTGTCCTCTGTCTTCCATGCGGACCTACTTGCAAAGCCGTCCCCATGCTGCCCCTCAGGAGCCGCTTTTCATTATCCCGGAGGGAAAGCCAATGTCCCGGGCCTGGTTCGCCTGTCACCTGCGCCTCCTCTGTCGATTCTGCGGGCTGCCTCCGGACCGCTACACGCCCCATTCCTTGCGCATTGGGGCGGCAACCACCGCAGCGGCTTCTGCTCCCGTGTCAACCCTGAAGGCCATGGGGCACTGGTCTTCTGCTGCCTATGAACGTTACCTCAGGCCAGATGTGCGCGCCATTCTTGATGCTCAGAAAGCCATGTCCCCCGCCGTCCCATGCTCTGACCATTAATAGGGTTGCTCAGTCATGCTGCTCATTCCATAGTCTGCCCCCACCCCTACCACCGCCATTACCAATTTGGTCCCAAATTTAGTTTCTAGATAATTTGGTTTGGGGGTTATATATTTATTCTCTGTGCCATCCTCTCAACTTATCTCAGAGGATTACCAGGTATGGTCTGTTTGGGGGGAAATATCTATCTCTCCCTGTTTGGCCGGGGCGAGAGTCCCCTAACCGCTGCTGCCCCCTGACTCTTTGCTTTTTCATGGTGCTCATGGAAATAGGGGGGCGCCTCTGAACAGAGCCATACCGCTAAATGTAATGCACTATTTATAATAAAGAATTTAATTCAGAATCTTCTCTTGTGTTTCTTGACTAAAATGGTTCTGACAGAAATCGAGTGTTTAAACGTTAGTTCTGGCCAGGCCATGGTAGTCAAGAAGCTTGCCGCTTTCCCCCTCCCATTGCTAAATTGATCCAGGTGTATCCCCTCAGCTGATTATCTTTCCCCCGTAGCGATTGGCCACGCACCCTGGGCGCGTCCTTTAAAATTCTCCCCGGTTCCCCTCAATCGTATGCTGCTTGGTTTTTGCTACCCACCTCCTCCCCTGCTCCGCCTTGTCGTGTATGACATGGCACGTTCTCTGGTCATGTCGCCTGGTTCTGTTCATGGGAGGAAATATCTATCTCTCCCTGTTTGGCCGGGGCGAGAGTCCCCTAACCGCTGCTGCCCCCTGACTCTTTGCTTTTTCATGGTGCTCATGGAAATAGGGGGGGGGCGCCTCTGAACAGAGCCATACCGCCAAATGTAATGCACTATTTATAATAAAGAATTTAATTCAGAATCTTCTCTTGTGTTTCTTGACTAAAATGGTTCTGACAGAACTGGATTTTTTCACTGTGTATTTAGGGGGCAAACAGCTCGTGAGGGGGCTGACAGCTAGGAATAGGGGCAAATTGCCTGATCTGTTTGAGGATTGATAAATACATCGCAAAATGAGGAGGCACAGCGCGTGCTATTACCGCTCTGATATAACAGAGGCAGCGCGAAGTGCGCTAGTCTTCGTAAATGAGGGCCAGAGTTTCCCTGAACTGTTTAGCTGAAGCTGCCATTTGACTACTTTATCCATGTTGTACCTAAGAATGTACAACTATCACCACTACCATTTCACTACGTTATCCATTTTTGCACCTACTGCAAGGTATTGTCCAACTATCAAGAGAGTAGCTGTACGCACATCCCACCTGTTTGGCCAGGCGCAGGACAAATGTCCGCAGACATTTTTTCTTTCTTCTGCATTGTCTAACTATCACCACTTCTTAGACTCAAACAGAAGGACACTGAGTTAAAACTAGATGTACCGCGTGGCGGTACAAAATATGACCGCCGCTCAGTTCTGCACATTTTCTGCATATTAGTAGGGTCATAAACCTCACTTCTGTGACCATCTTCTGGCTAATATGTTTTGACAACTGATTTGGCTTCTATGCACCATTTATAAAAAGATTAGCCCCCATGTCCCTCGCAAAAATGTCGGCATTTTTTTTTACAGGGCCAAATCCAAAATGGCTGCAGGCTTCATCTTGAAAAAGTATGAAAGAAGTATTATTTTTACCTGAGCACCTATAATTATGTATGAATACATTATTTGTGGTTAATTGACCCTTATAATTGTGATTCTGACATCATTTTGAGATTTCAACATCATCTTGGCCCTGAAATCCAAGATGGCCACCATCTGCTAATAAACTGAGCACAAAAAGTAAGGAATCTTGACTTTGGCCCATCATATCTCCTCTTTAGTAAGACCAGTCTATAAAGTGTTATATATCATTTTCATCGTTGATCTGTCTCCTTTACAATGAGGTGTAGCTTGCAAGGATCGGGCAATCATGGAATGAGCAACGCAGCCAAACACATGAGCAGTGCCTACCAAAATGGCTTGTTATACTGTTCGGTTGGTATAGCCTTTATTGCTTGGAGATTGCTCTCCTACAAAACTGAGGAAAAGAACAAAAAACATGCTGGCCATACACTTTACACTCGGTGTCAGGGCTCTCAGTAGCGTGTGGAAGATCCATAATGTTCCTCGCAGTCTGTAGTGAGAGCCGGCTTTGTACAAATGTTGGAAAGAGACAAAAAGTATTATTTTTACCTGAGCACCTATAATTATGTATGAATACATTATTTGTGGTTAATTGACCCTTATAATTGTGATTCTTACATCATTTTCACATTTCAACATCATCTTGGCCCTGAAATCCAAGATGGCCACCATCTGCTAATAAACCGAGCACAAAAAGTAAGGAATCTTGACTTTGGCCCATCATATCTCCTCTTTAGTAAGACCAGTCTATAAAGTGTTATATATCATTTTCATCGTTGATCTGTCTCCTTTACAATGAGGTGTAGCTTGCAAGGATCGGGCAATCATGGAATGAGCAACGCAGCCAAACACATGAGCAGTGCCTACCAAAATGGCTTGTTATACTGTTCGGTTGGTATAGCCTTTATTGCTTGGAGATTGCTCTCCTACAAAACTGAGGAAAAGAACAAAAAACATGCTGGCCATACACTTTACACTCAGTGTCAGGGCTCTCAGTAGTGTGTGGAAGATCCATAATGTTCCTCGCAGTCTGTAGTGAGAGCCGGCTTTGTACAGTTGAGCAAATCTTGTATGTCTCTGGCAGTAAACCTACGGATTAGTACAGCAAAAGTGAGGAACAGGTCTTCTTGAGGTGTTGTCTTCTTAACCTCAGATAGGTGCCATCATGTACCTGATGTCATTGATGCTGCTGATACTGATGTCTTGCAGCAGTGCTAATCTCAAAGCAAGTCACTGAATTTTTCTCTAAGAACAGCCTCCTGGATTCCAACCGACCTGATTTCAAAAGTGGGCACTATACAGAAACAGGACTTCTCTCAGAAATGGAAGCGCTAAAAGAAGTCAGAGAAGCTGAGAAGCTGGTCAATCCTCGGTTCTCATCCAACTTGACTTATCAACAGTATTAGATACTGTCAACCATGGGATTCTTCTTAACAAATTTAGAGGCATGGGCATTGATGGCAAAGCCCACTCCTGATTTGAATCCTTTCTAAATGGACGATCAATCATTCAACATGTCATGGCTAGGGCAAACATTGGTGAAACACCACCTCAACACCAGAGTACCCCAAGGCTTGGTACTTGGGCCCCTCTTCTTTGCACTGTATGCAGCATCATGAGGCCCAGTCATCCACTCGCATGGCTACTCCTTCCGCTAAATGATACCTAGATATACCCTTTTTCATGGATGAATGATAACCATCTCCAACAAAACCTCTCCAAAACTGAACTGCTGGCCCTCCCAACCAAGGAAACATACATCACAACATGACTCCCTATCTGTTTGTCCCACCAACAGGAACTATTCAATTTCACAAGCCAAGTCATTTATGCTGATTACAAGAGTAGCACCATGGCTGAAGCTTGTTCAGTGAATTGAAAGAACATGAAAAATAAATAATCATTCATCCATTTTGAAGATAGCTTATGCCAACACTGCCTCTGTGCCAACTACTAGGAATATCTAGTATGCCATCCTTCCCTGAAGCACCATCCCATGTCAATCAGCCCCAGATGGGATGGTTGAATTTGATGGTGTCACAATCCAAATCAGGGCACAACCCAGGCACATTATATCTATACCTTCAGGATAGGGCCTGTGCAATAAATAGGGCAACCCGAGGTTGGTGTCCCAGCATATAGAATGGCCGTCTCAAGAAGACAACACCTCAAGAAGTTCCTCACTTTTGCTGCATTAATCCGTAGGTTTACTGCTACAGACTTACAAGATATGCTCAACTGTACCAAAACTGGCTCTCACAACAGACTGTGAGAAACATTATGGATCTTCCACACGCTACTGAGAGCCCTGACACTGAGTGTAAAGTGTATGGCCAACATGTTTTTTTTGTTCTTGTCCTCAGTTTTGTGGGAGAGTATACCAACAGAACAGTATAACGAGCCATTTTGGCACATTTTTGGTAGGCACTGCTCACACATTTGGCTGCGTTGCTCATTCCATGATTGGCTGATCCTTGCAAGCTACACCTCATTGTAAAGGACACAGATCAACGATGAAAATGATATATAACACTTTATAGACTGGTCTTACTAAAGAGGAGATATGATGGGCCAAAGTCAAGATTCCTTACTTTTTGTGCTCGGTTTATTAGCAGATGGCGGCCATCTTGGATATCAGGGCCAAGATGATGTTGAAATCTCAAAATGATGTCAGAATCACAATTATAAGGGTCAACTTACCACAAATAATGTATTCATACATAATTGTAGGTGCTCTGGTAAAAATAATACTTCTTCAATACTTTTTCAAGATGACGCCTGCAGCCATTTTGGATTTGGCCCTGTAAAAAAAAATGCCGACATTTTTGCGAGGGACATGGGGGCTAATTTTTTTATAAATGGTGCATAGAAGCCAAATCAGTTGTCAAAACATATTAGCCAGAAGATGGTCACGGAAGTGAGGTTTATGACCCTACTATATATATGATGCTTGTCAACTTGTTTGTAACTCTATATTGAATGAAACTTGCCTCATCCGAGGTCAGTGCCGGATATATTGAATGAAACTCCGAATATATTGAATGAAGTCCCGAATATATTGAATGAAACCCCGAATATATTGAATGAAGTCCCGAATATATTGAATGAAACTCCGAATATATTGAATGAAACTTGCCTCATCTGAGGTCAGTGCCAGTGGCCATCTTATGTGTGTCACAAGTATGGAAATGCCTGTGACCAGTCAGTACCGCTTGGGTGGAGTGGTTGGCAATGAATGAGTAAATGAAGCAAAAATATTAAATAAATAATTTTAGCTGCAAGGTAAAATAGTTTAGTTAAGTCACAGTCAGTTATTTTGGCTGAGAAGTAATTAATCCAGCCGTGTTACTACCACCAGTGAACAGCACAGGAAGCGGCGACGATCCCACTGAAGCTAGCTGCTACGCCAACCTTCAGTGGGATCGTCACCACTTGTAGCTGCTTCAGTGGGATCGTCGCCACTAGCTAGCTGCTACGCTAACCTTCAGTGGGATCGTCGCTGCTTCAGTGGGATCGTCACCGCTAGCTAGCTGCTACGCCAACCTTCAGTGGGATCGTCGCCTCTTCCTGTGCTGTACAGGTGGTAACGCTAGCTGGATTGCTACTCGGCCAAAATAACTGACTGTGACTTAACTAAACTATTTTACCTTGCAGCTGCAATCAATGAAATGATTAATAAAACTATAATTTATTTAATATTTTTGCCTCATTTACTCATTCACTCCACCCAAGCGGTACTGCCTGGTCATGGGCATTTCCATACTGGTGACACACATAAGATGGCCACTGGCACTGACCTCAGATGAGCCAAGTTTCATTCAATATATTCGGAGTTTCATTCAATATATTCGGGACTTCATTCAATATATTCGGGGTTTCATTCAATATATTCGGGACTTCATTCAATATATTCGGAGTTTCATTCAATATATTCGGGACTTCATTCAATATATTCGGAGTTTCATTCAATATATTCGGGACTTCATTCAATATATTCAGAGTTTCATTCAATATATTCGGAGTTTCATTCAATATATTCAGGACTTCATTCAATATATTCAGAGTTTCATTCAATATATTCGGCACTTCATTCAATATATTCGGCACTTCATTCAATATATTCGGGACTTCATTCAATATATTCAGAGTTTCATTCAATATATGCGGGACTTCATTCAATATATTCAAGGTTTTCTTTCATTCAATATATTCGGAGTTTCATTCAATATATTCAGGACTTCATTCAATATATTCAGAGTTTCATTCAAGGTTTTTTCCCTGAACGGCTTGCCATAGAAAACATCAGTCCTGGATTTATTGACTTAGAAAATAAACTGAAACTACCATTCCTCCTGGGGGAAGTTGATACTTTTACTCAAATAGCCTCAGACTACTTACAGTCTTGCCACATTTTAAGGGTAGAGTCCACATGACCATCATCAAAATATCCACTAGTGCTTTTTCTTTTTTCTTTTTTATTATTATTATTCCATATGT
Organism: Sardinella longiceps; assembly: GCA_027497455.2. Classification (NCBI taxonomy): domain Eukaryota; kingdom Metazoa; phylum Chordata; class Actinopteri; order Clupeiformes; family Clupeidae; genus Sardinella; species Sardinella longiceps. The sequence goes on along the minus strand of JAODXP020007309.1, from coordinate 52,834 downwards.
TTGTTTAAGTTGCATTTTATTTATTTAGTCACTACTTACTATTGTTATTCTCATTATTATTGTCATTATTATACATTAATGCTTTGGCAATATTGTATTTTTTTTACATTCATGCCAATAAAGCTTATTGAACTGAACTGACAGGCCTATCACCCCAAACCTGTAACGCTTTCGCTTGATAGCACCATCTACAGGTCAATAATTGTACAGTCATTAAATGTACATATAAATTCATTTGTTTTATAGCCCCCCATGGATGAAATTCCACAAAACTTGACATATTCCCACAGGATGTCAGGTTCATCATACACATTAAATTTGGTGCAGTTCCTAACATCTGATCTAAAGATAGGGGCAATTAAAGCCGTATAATATCGCATTTTATTTTTTTACCATGGGGGGGCAAATCACAAATGACTGGTTATGAGCTAAGTTGATGTGGGCTCTTGAGACCAACATTCCATAAAAATTTCATCATCCTCAATATCACGGGTCAGGTAGTTTTTTAGGAAAAACTACATTTTTGGGGTTTCGGGGGCGCAGCGCAAAGATGGAGTGGCCCCCGGGGACCAAACGAAATTTTTCCGTAAAAGTCTACAGGGGCTACATGCCCACCAAGTTTCATGTGCCCCGGTGTTACGGTGTCCCGGGAATCGTTGACCAAAAATTCAGGAAGTAGATGACGGGAGAAAAAAAAAAAAAACTTTGACAATCATTATATGACCGCTACGCTTGCTACGCAGCGGCGGTCATAATGAGTTGAGACACTGAGAAATACCTATTGTATAGCCTATTGTAGTTAGATACCAAAGCCATGATACAGTACATCCGTTTCTCTGCTGATATGTGTGGTTGAGCTGTGAAGGGGAGGCCTGCTTAAGGATTTCCTGTTTTTCTCAATAGATTTTTTTGATCTTATTGAATGTTAACTGATACTTTGAAATAAAAAAATATCTCTGCACCTCTAATTTTGATCTTGATCTGTCTCTCCAGACACCAAGCAGTTTATCTACAGTGGTTTGGTCTGTTCAGTGACACTGCAGAGCTCATGTCACTGTTACCTTTCATCAATGGACATTTTCCAAAGTTTCAGTGTAGGCTTAGTCTACATGTTTTGGTTGATTGTTAATTAATGTTTTAGAACTTTGTTGCATCCTCTTCAATAAAAGCTCTATCAAAATACAGTAAAACATATTTAACTTATACATTGTTACTTATACATTGTTACTTCCAGTATATTGTTCTGATGAGAGGGAGTCATTTACAAAAGACTGTCAAGAAAGAATGTAATGTAACGTGAGAGTGTTGCTTCTTTCGTTAGTATGTAATGTCAATACTCATGTACAGTATGTGTGTTGTTTATTATATTTGGTGCAGCACCATAGACAGTTCCCAGCAAACACACACATCTTGTGTCATGATCCTGGAGCCTTCCTCATAGTTATAAACTGTCCCAATAACTCCCATTGTTGCATACAGTACAAGTAGTTCAGTGGCCTCTCCCCAAAAGAGCGACAACAGCAGAGGCCTGAGCAGAACGGTCTGTGGGTTTCTCGCTTACCACCCTGTCTAATATTAACACTGTACATGTGCTTGCTACTAAGTGTGCGTGTTTCATATGCAGTATTTAACCACATCAGTGGACAGTGGAAACTCTATGCCATCCTTGTTTGAAAGAGCCTCTATAGGCTGACCATTGTTTCAAGTGAGACGGGTAGTGAACAGAACACCCGTAACATCAAAACTACAGCAGAGGCCTCAGCAAAGAGATCTAGTGTGGGTTACTTGTTTACCACACATCCTGTCTAATTTTAGCAGCACTCTCTTGCTGTGACGTGCGTCAAATTCAACTCTTCACTCTGCCGATACACACACATTTCAGGCTGGGCCTGATATTAGCTATTATCATCTTGCCTCTCACAAAGCAACTTGTCAAAACAAGGAAAGAAGCTTCTGAGAATTTGCGTTTGTAATGTGCAGTATGGTCTATCAGTGGTGGCCATCGTCTGCTACATGCACAGTCAAGTCCATCCACCTTAGTGCTAACTTATTATTTTATTCATTTATTTATTATATTTTATTCTATTTATGCCATGCTTTATTCTTGCTTGTGTTTTAAGGTATCGTATGCATAAGCGGGGAACATAGGGGGCTGCGTACGCTGCAGCCCCCTATGTCAGAGCGTCAGCCCCCCCCTGGAGGGGGCTGCGATTAGGCTAGATATTTATTGATTCACTCCAAATCAATCATTACATTTCATACATGACTTGTATAAAGCAGAGCCCTAGAAGTTCGCAGCCCCTGGAATGGGACGCAGCCAATGCCTCCTCCTAACCTCCTCAACGTTGACAGCAATTCTCTGAGAGCGCACTGTTCCGTCAGGTCTGACAGGCCAGTGTGGCCACGAAAAAGAGGAAAAGATCTGTTCTCAAAATTGGCTATCAAAAAATTATAGGCCTACTCTTAGTTCTAATGTTTTTTTTTCGCATTTTGCATAGTAGATATCGCCATTTAATAACAGCTTTATCTCGATTATTAACCAAAGACAAGACAACGTAACCTGTTATGTCTTGAATGGATAGTTCATTATTCGTGAGCGTTCACCACCAAAATATAATCATGTGTTCCTTGTCCTCATAGCCTATCCGCACTGTCCGACAAGTTCTGTAGCTTACAGAACTTTTCAAGGTATTTTGCGCACAGACAGACAAGACAAACGTCCACAAACATAACATTAACATGCGCCACTGGTTGGATCGAATAAGTTAGAAATATTTTTTTGCTTTAACCGAGCTACCACTACAACTAATCTAATTTGGAATGAGTGAAAGCAAGCGAGAGAACGAGAGAGAAATACCGGTATGTTGGGTTGAGAAATGAGAGCGAAGCAGTGGAGATAGAAGACGTGCGCAGGGGTCTCCGACTGAAACAATTATGGTAACAATTCTCCCTGTCACTGCGCTTTATTTGAGGTTCTCTCAGATATACCCTACATAGGCTATCTATGTTACACGGAAAACTTAGGTTACTGAGAAGACAAAAAACAGGTGGAGATTCTGTTTGGCAGGCTATAGCCTATTTTAAAAGACCCTTGCAAAAGTAGGCTACTTTGTTCGGATTTCTAACCGATTAAAATCATGATCGTATTTGATTGATTGGTCTTTTCGTATTTTGTCTCTAAATGACGATGGGTGTTGAACAGATATAGACAAACAATACAGACAACAATCACTCATCACTTCTAGATAGGCATTGTAGGGCCTATGTATGCCATTAGTGGTGTGCGCAATCAGCAGAAGAACTGTGCTGCGACTCATCTCCTGGAAAAATGTTTGGCACATTAGGGTATAGGCCTATCTACCCGCTGTCGCACTAGAATACGCACCCTACAACAGCCAATAGTTATTCAACAGCAGAGACAGACAAACTTTTTCTGAAGAAAAAAAGTGACGTCACATTTAACGGCCCAGCCCCCAGCCCCCCCTACACAAAACACCTTCCCGCGCGCCTGATCGTATGTATTGTTTACCCCATTATTTTCAAATTTTCTGCACTTGGTAACCTTCTTTTTTGTGTGTGTTGTGAAGCACTTTGGCACCAACTGTTGTTTTAAATGTGCTATAGAAATAAAAATGACTTGACTTGACTTGACATTCAGGAGACATCGGTGGAATTGGTCGATGGTTGAGGTATTCATCTCTTTGGGAATCAGGATCCCTCCCGCCCTTCGCCATGCCTTTGGTATAATTCCTTTTTCCCATGCCACTCTCATTAGCTTCCAGGGGTACCTCAATACTCCCGGTGTATTCATATAGAGCCTATATGGAACGCCAAAGTGCCCAGGGGCTGATGATGCTCTTGCCCGCTTTACAGTGCGCTGATGTTATCTTCACTCCATGTAGGAGGCCTAGTTTCCATCTGGTGTTCAGCTGGTTGGATTGGTGGCATGTCACCCGGAATGCTGGCTGGCACATGCCTCTGGTTGTCGGAGTAGGTCTGAGGGTAGCTTTGAGGGTCCTAGATTTCTCCTTGACGAAGAGGGCTTTCACAAACTCGTAGGGATCTCTGTAGAAGGCACTCCTTGTTCTTTCCTTCTTCTTGTGTTGCTCAGCTCTTCTCAGTGTTGCCAGACACTGCTTGATGTCACCTTACAGTGCCTCAAGTCCTTTCCTCTCCACTTCTGCTGCCTTCTTCCACTGTTTTCTGAGGCACCTTCTTTCCTTCACCAGCCTTTCGATCTCTCTTTGCCTTCTTGACTTGGAATGAGCTGGTTCCTTCAGTACCTTGCAGCACTCGCTTTTCACCCCAAATCTCTCTGCCCCACAGCTGTAGATGGCTTCTCCAATCTTGTCCAGCTTCTTCTCTACACCACCTTTCAGCCCCTCCAGGAGATGGAGTATGTCTATATTGATGGTTTCCCACTCATTGTTCTAACAAGATTTAGGCCACAAGATTTGAGGCTTTCAACCCTTTTTTTCCTAACTTGATGGATCTTGAAACCCTTCTCTGATGTCATCTTTTTGCTGCTTTGTTGCTTGGGTCCTGCCAGAGCTGATGCTGTTGTTTCCGTCGCAAGGGCCGTTACCATGTGGTCCGCAGATGAGTCATCTTCCACCCCCACTCTCACAGACTCCAGGGGTATTTTTCCTTTCAAACTTAGCCATTTTGGGTGGGACAGAGTCACTATTAAGTGACCAGCTCCTGCCAACAGGAAACTTGGCATGCATTTTGACACACCTTATTTTGTGCAGTTTTGACCTTGTCAGCCAGAGATACCCCTTAACACTGATTACAATACCTCACTTTAGCTTTTTCATTTTTAACCAGGTGGTGCTATACATGGAATGGGTCATCATGGGATAGGTTTACATGGCCCCTGAAGACAAGCATATAAAAAATGTGGTCCCCCAAGGACCTATGGTTATTTAGATATTCGCAGAAAAATGTCCGGCCACCTGCTGGTGTAAAATGTCATAAATCAATTTACTGTATGGCCCCCATGAGCGGAATATCACAAAACTTGGCATGCATTTGGAAGGTGTCATAATGATCCGAGAACTCCAATTTTGTGTGACTTTTTATATTGACAGTTTATTTTAGCTTAAGATGACTATGATAATATATTTAATGTAAAACTTTATGAGAAGAACATATCCAAATTGGATTCCTTGTGTCAAACACAGAAGAAAAATTACATTATACAACAATTTAAGAGTAAAGGAAACCTAGATATAGTCTTTTCTTTTTCCGTTGGGGACCATTTTGGATTGTATGCATACCAGCCACTAGGGGGTCACCCCAACTTGTATCCATTGATTTTTGAAAACCTTAGACCATGGGTGCCCAACCAGTCGATCACTATCTACCAGTCAATCGCCTGCGCAGTTCAGGTAGATCGCGGAGGTACCAAGAGAAAAAGAGGCTTGGATATTCCGGTTTCATTTCCCTTGGTTTTGGCATTAACATCTGCGACTGACATAAACGCGATCGATACAACTGCTGCAAACCAACGCTTAACTTGCAGTAAGTTGAGTCTCAGTAATCTCTCTTGTAAAGTGAGGTAAACAAAGTATTAATGCAAAAGGCTGTTCCTGAAGGTAGGCGGCAAATCTACTGCGGAATGACATGAGACGGTACCCTGAGAAGTCCTTGCATTCCAGGTAGTTGAAAGAACTAGGACAAGAGCTGGGTCTTCAAGAGTTTCTTGAAAGTAGATACAGTGTCTGTTGTTCTAATAGTCTTGGGAAGACTATTCCACCAGTTAGTAACAATGGATGAGAAGAGTCTGACCTGTGTGGGGTGCTGGTCGTTCTAAGCAGTGATCCTGGTTGAGCGTAGTGATTGGAGGTTAGAGTATGGTTTGATCGCTTTCAGGTAGACTGGAGCAGTTCCATCCAGTACTCTGTAAGCCAACATTAGTGACTTGAATTTGATGCAAGCAGCCAGTGGCGCTCTATGAACAGTGGAGAGACATGTGCTCTCTTTGGCTGGTTGAAGGCAAGGCAAGGCAAGTTTATTTATATAGCGCATTTCATACACAAAGACAATTCAATGTGCTGTACAAAAATAAAAGCAAGTACAGTAATTGGTAAAAATAAAAGCACAGTAAAATAATTGTGTGAAAGGTACAATAATAAAATGAATACAATTTAAAAAGGGAATTAAAGGTTAAAATACACAGAATAGACAGAAAAGACTAGGCGTGCAGCAGCCTTCTGGATCATCAGTAGTGGTTTCACCACACAGGCTGTTACAATTGTTAGAAGGATGTTGCAATAGTCGAGGCAAGAGATAACCAGCGTCTGATCCAGGAGATTCATCATCACCATAACCTTAATCATATCGGGCTCTATTGATTGCACTGAGAAGAGTGTATTTAAGCATTACAGTAAAACTGTGGTATACCTAATGTGAAGCCATTGCCAGTAATTCCTTCAGAGGGAGCTAGCGCTCTCTATACTGAGAAGCTACAAGAGAGGTAGCTACAGCAAGAAGCCATGAGCTGTACTGTTTGTTATACAATAAATAGCACAAGCCAAGTAAGAACTTTTTGTGTGGTAACTACTTGGCTGAAAGGATATCACAAAAACAAAATCTGCTGAATTTTAATCCAAAAATATAAAATACCTCTTATAAGCATTGTTGGCCTAGTTCATAGAAGCCAAAGCAGGATTTGATATCTTAAAGCATGGAAAAGACGCAGGCTAGCTTTCACAAACTGAAATTCTGAATTCTGATAGACCAAAAGAACAGAAACCAACTTAATGTGTTAGTGTCCTATAACTAAGGCACTCGCTCAACATCAATTTTGTCGAATTCTTCATGGAGGGAGAGGAAGAGATAGAGATGCGTGTAGCGGAAGAGAGCTGTTTCAGTCCAAAGGTAACACTTGCCTCATGACAAAAACGTAATTTAAACGGCAATAGCCTTAATGATCAAGAATATTGTGATTAACAGCTGTTTTGCTGGTGGCAGAGCATTCAGAAGATGCAAAGTAATCTTTGTAACCACAAAACAAGGAGCAGGATACAAGCTCTGCACCCGTGGAGTCGTTCTCTCGTAAGTGATTGGTGATATCTCGGGAGACCTTCCAGAAAGTTACGAAAAAGATGCAGCGATTCCTCAAAATTGCATGGCTGCGATGAATTGTGGCAGGGATTGGTTGAAGTTGCAAATCGCAACATCGCGAAATCCTGGAGGGTCTGCATATAATAGTGAATGCAGGCTGTGCACAATCTTTATTTTTAGACTGTGATGTGATTTGTTGGTAATGTATGTAACAGCAAGATGAGTGGAGTCCCCCCCCCCCTAATCATTTCCCCTGCCATCACCCACAGCACATAGCCTCATCATGAATTCCCCTTCAAAGGGACACAAGGCAGGACTACGGTTTTCTATCTCCAGAGCTCCACCTACAGTCGCCGAAATATTAGAAAAAATATAACTGCATTACACATTCTCAACGATCGATGTAAATTTATTTGCAAACCAAAGAGTACAAACCAGAGATGATCATTTTTGTGCGTTACGTTGTCTGACAAGCCGGTAATAAATGCGATTTCAGTTATACCTACTTTCAGTTTCTATTTCGTGGACCCGACACTACCATACTGCAAGTGGGATTACCGTGAAACAAAATGCTAGAGTCTGACGAGAGAGCCGTCGGTCACCCCGTAATGAACCCAACCATTTAATCATCGAAGTGACTTTGAGGCTGATTAACTAACAGTGAAACGTTGCCTGGTGTCCCTTTAAACAAACAAACAGCCTGCTGTGCAGGTCCTTTGGTGATTTTGTCTGCCCTGTTGGCAACAGGCTGTTGCTATGGCACTGTGACACTGGTGAGTTCATGGTGACTTGTGGGTTTCCTGTTTTTCTGGTCAATAGCATTTACAAAGTATTAAACACATCTTGTTACACTCCACGCCACCTTTCGCAGTACAGTGTTTCCATACTGTCAGTTAAGGTCAGACAAGTCAGTGCAGTTAGAAAAAAAATGTATGTTAGCTATATACCTTAAAGTACACAGTGTAGTAGTTGGTAACACATAAATCAACTGATCAGATTGTATTTAAGCAGTACTGCTTCTACTGTGGTGTGGTCTTCTGCTTTAACCCTCCTGCGTTAAGTTAGCTCACTTAGCTAGGTAGCTAAATCAATCTGGGGTCAAATTGACCCCAAGGATCATCCGTGTATACATTTTTTGTACAGGACACTGAAAACATATTATTGTACAAATTTCATGCTTAGTCTACTGTCCCCATCAAATGAGAAAAAGTCATGAAATATGAGGCTAAAAGAAAAAAGATAAATATGTATTTTATGATGTTAAACATTGCTTTGGGGTCAAATTGACCCCAAGGATCACAGGAGGGTTAAAAAAAACAAACAAACAGATGTTTATAAATAGACTCCATCTGAGAAAACGGAGCAGCTAGAACTACAGATGTGACAACACATATATTGTGGGTTTCTCATATTGGCTATAAATAGCTTATTGTTGGTTTTCTAAAAAGAGATCATTGTGGCCCACAGATGTTTCCATCACTGATGGACAGGGCCCAGCTGTGCAGTCCAGTAAGCACAGCTTTTATTCCATGAGACCCTTGCTCATGTTTGCATTCATTTAAGTTGGTTATTATCAGGGCCGCTGCTAAGGTTTTGGAGGCCCTAAGCTTAACTGGTCAGGGAGGCCCCCCCCCCCAAAAAAAAAAAAAAAAAAAAAAAACAAAAGCAAAGACTTCGAAGTTCCACTCAAACCTTTACTATTTATTAAAATTAACATTAAATACACATAAAACTATAATGAACATTTATAACAAGTAAGTAAAATAATAAATAAGGTCAATAACAATAAGAACAGCAGCTACATTAATAAAGTATAAATAATAAATAAGTGATACAACTTTCTTAACAGCAGCAGTACGATTGAATTAAATAAAAACAACTGCAGGCTCCAAACAATTAAATTGTAATTAAATTAAATAAAAACAATTGTTTCATATTGCAACCAACCGAGCCTAAATTGAGCAACATCATTGAACGTTAAGTTAGCAAAACAATTAACGTTAGCCTAAACGGACTTACCGGCCAGGGATGCACGGGCGTCTTCTTTTTGCTTCTTTTTCTTTCGCTTTTCAGCACCAGATTCATGCTGTCTCTTCATTATTAGATGTCAACGATGTTGACACATTTACTGAACATTTGCACAGCAGAATCTTGCAATTTGCAGTTTTCTAACGTTGCTGCTTGCTGCTTCAATCAAAGCCGACACAACAAACTCAAAGACGCAATTTGGGATGTACCATTTCAGGGAATAGGGGTGGGTAGGACTATCTTTGTATATTAGGCAAAACTGTTAATTTGCTTGAATTGTATGATGAGTTACGCAATTTTTAACAAAATGGGCCTATTCATTACTAATTCATATATTTTTGCAATGTAACTATTATCATGACATTTTTTAGTAAAGCTCAAAATTGGAGGCCCCCCGAGGCCCTGCCAAGTGGTTGAGGCCCTACGCACCTTGCGTACTCTGCGTATGGGGAACGGCGGCCCTGGTTATTATTAAGTATTCTAAAACGGATAGTTCCGGTCTTGTCTTTGATTGTGATTGGTTAAATCGTCCATTACGCATTGTGCCTATAACCTGTTAAAACCAGCATAACCAGCCTCGTGATTTATTGCTTACTTAATTCAGCACAAATGATTATGTAGCCTATTTGATGGCCCGATATGTCTGATCAAGTGGTGGACAGTCAAGTTCAAAACCAAAAGATAATTTGAATAGTTAATTTATTTAAGGAGATAGGGACAGGGAGACCCTCCGAAGGGCGGAAATGATTTAAGTGATAATATGATTCATAGCAACCTTATTGTCATTAAGTAAAATAAAATAAATGGTAACACTTTCATAATATGAAGGGCACTATTACAGAGGTCAATTTCTCAAGGCTCTCACATCTGAGTAGGTAACAAAATCTTCAGAGTTACACTTCCTCTTCGGCTTTGTCTTGCGGCCATCAGCTGGGATGTCCAGAGAAGCATAATGCATCTCTTCGACCTGTCATAAGATAGGTGGTTTTGTTTGCTTACAGTAATCACTATCCACAATCACTTTAATACATTTAAATTTAGCTATAGTAAAAAAATCCATGCTTGACTGATGTGATGAATATGGTGAGTTAAATGGAAAATGTATCAAATATCCAATTTACCAAACCTGTTCTCTTTGTCCAGTGCTGTTAATATTGACATGAGGACGCAGAGATTGTGATTCAGCTCCTGAACATATAATAGAAAATGAACAGTTATTTGTGACAATGATATACCTAACCTCTAAGGGCATGATCATTGCTAAAGTATACAGTATTATATGAAAAGAAAGTGAAGCAGCACAGCTCCTACCAGTCTTTCTGCCGAGGCAGTAGCCACAGATGGAAGCCGTGAGTGCAGACAGGGCAGCACACACAACACACACGCTGCCCATCACCACCCAACACTGGCTGCCGTCAGGGGGAGGAGGACTGGAGGGAGATGGAACACTGGGGGACTCTACAGCTGCCAGAGAGAAAAACAATACACAATGTCATGAATAAGTTCTCAACTTGTGGCCAATCTATTGTGACAATATGATAAATTGGTATCTTGAAGATGTTTCATTCAAAACATTCTGGCAGCAATTCAGTCTTTCTAAGCTATTCCAGGCATTTGTGCAACTAGGTTTTAAAGTAGGCCTCTTGTTGCAGGAGAAGTGTCTTCATTAGACTTCAGCCATAAGCCCCAAGAAGTTTCACATACTTTTAAGATTAGATAGATTGATATCTCCTCTCCACCACGACCTTTCTCCCTCAGTCTACACTGACTTTTAGTTGGACTTATAATTAGCAACCACTATGTTGCTAATATGTAGTTGGACTTACAGTATAATAGCAACCACTATGTAGTACTGGTAGAATAAATTCTACTCAAACAGTAACATATCCATATGGATGCAATGTCAAATAAAAATAGTGCTATTCCTGAACTTGTTTACATCATGAGTTCACACTTGCACATGTATAACATTCATTATTTGTTAGCCTTTCATATACATAAAACTGAGAAGTCTTACCTTTAAAAATCACTTTTGTTTGATTACGTCCAAAGACTTTTGAAAAATCTTTGTCCTGATTTTCAATGTTCAAGTCATAGTACAAACAGGCATCAGACTTAGTGATGTTTTTGATGAGTAAATTGAAGCAGTTTTTACTGTTATTCTTGAGGATTTTTTGCCTCTTTAGCTCCAGATTATTTTGTGAAATATACTGATAATGCTGACCAGAACACATCTTAATCCACACGGTTTGAGCTCCAGGATTAGGCAGGATTACAGAACATTGTAGAGCGATATTTTCTCCTGGTCTCACAATCATCTTTGACTCCTCTGCTACAAGATGTGTTGGAATGCAGCTTAGCAGACCTGAAGAGGAAGATTAACTATGAAACACTAACATTGTAGTACATAAGTGTTCATACTGTACGCACAGGGGTTAAAGTGGGGATGGGGGCACAGTTTTGGCACCTCATATAAATTAAGATATCGATAGATCAATTTATATCCATATTCATGTGTCTTGCATGCTTTCAGTGGTAAGATATCTGCAAAAATGAAAAAAAGTAAAAGTATATGTGTAAAAAAGTGTACTAAGTGTAGGTCTAATGGAATGGTTGCAAGGACACAAATTTTGAGTCCCCCCTCCTGCCACATCCCACTTTAACCACTGTGTATGCATTAACGATAAGCTTAATCATTACCTATATTAGCACGTCAAAGACTAAAATATTCTGATGTTTATAAACAGTAGAGGTTTTATATTGCGTAAGAAGAGTTACTTACAGATGAATAAGGCGCCATTGATGTCCATCCTCACCCCTCTAACTATGCTCTCTCATAACAGACTGGGACCTCTAATCAAGACTACAGACCTTTAAATATGTTTGGAGCCCAGCCTCCAAGAGGCGCTTATGTTCAGACACTCTTAAGGCTGAATTACACACATTACCCATTCAGTATTTGACAGAGGTAGGATGAATTGTGTTCAATGACTTTCAGAATATATTCTTATACCTATGTTTGGTAGGTAATTACAATATTAATAGCTTGGCTAGCTTGATGAATTTTGATCATACAGTATTTCTGTCATTTTTGTGTTGCGCCCCCTAATATACACTGACTTTACTACCCTTTACCATTCACTAGAGGCCAAATATCAAAGCTAATAAAGTGGACAATCACAGAACTTGGGAAAATAAAAAAAAATACAATCTTTATTAAATACTGCATGGCTTGTTTTGTCATGGTTAAGTGGGTTCTGAAAATTTCATCGGTGCAGTGCACAACAGGAGGGGCAAAGTAAGTAAACAAATGTTTGACCAAACGTTGGTACTGGGGCCAAATAAACCTTAGGGAAGCAGAATAACTGACAGAAGGCTAGCAGTTCAATGCCACGTGACTGTTCAACACACTTTTTTTTGTATACTCTTGAATTCAATACTCACTGCAAACCACACTTACTCTGATATACACTTGAATTCAATACCCATGGCAACCTTCACAATCATTAAATATGTATGTTCTAAGGACAAATGTCAAAGTGACAAAGGTCACACTCAACACTGTAAAGCTTTTGTCATTAAGGAACACCACAAAATTGGAGGCTAGTGAACCCAGTTTTCTAGAGTGGTCTCTCTCTCGCTCCTGAAGGCTACCCTGCAGCGCGACCAGCACCCAGGTTGGTTTGGGATAGGGAAGGAGGGAGAGTGAACAGCTTGAATCCACCCTGGTAGGGCTCCTTTGTTTATCTGGACCCAGGTGTAGCAGCGTTAGCGTGGCCGTTTTCTGCCATGCATGTTTTTTTTAACATGTTTCGTCTTTTGTTTCATATAATGGGGAAACTAAGAGTGTGTTTGTTTGAACAGTGAATGGGGAGCACACAATACCAGCTCTACTTATGCTGAATCAGCGTGTACTCAGGTAGTGCTGGTAGTTGTGGCCTTACTGCGGGCAGCGTAGGCCTTCTTGAAATCAATTCTGTGGCTGTCTACATGCTCGTGTATCCCAAAGCTTAACCTGTGGTGTGCCAATATTAACAGCAGCATGTCTCCGAGCTTAACTTTTGGCACATACTTTCGGATATTGGGACAGGTATGTGTCTTTAATTCCGCATATATTTCCCTGACATTTTATTCACTTGCTCAGTGTTCAAATGATTTATATGCCTGGCACACACAAACCCACATTAAGATGTTGGGCCTGGGCCTGAATCTGAGGGCTGGGATAAATGGTTGTCTTTCAAATCCCTTTCCACTCAATGGCATAGTCATCTACTTTATTCTCAGATGATTGACACAAAACTTTTTTTTGCTGAGTTTTCTGCGGAATCATCTGCTTGTTGATCTCTAACTGTACGTTCACACCAACAGCTACTAAAGCTACAACATCGCTTTTGTAGCTCAAAAAAGCAGCTGCTAAAATTGTCTGTGTTCGCCCAAATCGCTCTATCGCTCATTACATGCCTGTTGTCATTCCATTAACATCATAGCGTTTAGATTTTACAGCTGAAACGCGTCATAGCTAATTTGCATAAAGTTAACCGTTTTTTAGCTTTTTTTAGTCGCTCAAATCGCCCAGTCAGCCCAACTTTTACAGCTGGTAGCTTTTGTCGCTCTTGCCCATAGAAAGTGAATGGCTTCCAGCGATTTTTACAGCTTTAGTTAGCCTGGCGATGCCATCCTACGTACCTCCGCTAAACATTTATCTCTGCACGTAGTCTGGAATAAACCCCCTTTCCCGCCTTTCTCTCGGTTACTCTGCGGTTTAGCCAATCAGCACACAGTTTAGAGCGATGTCTCAAAATTTTGTAGTCCACAGGATAGGGACGTGTTTGTTATTCTCTTCCCCACTTTCGAATTACATTCACAAAATTGGTACATGACATTAGCATCCATGATCTTGAGGATTTATTGCCACTACGATGTCAAAATAGATCAGAACTTATAATAATACTGTTAATACTGAAAGCGAAAGTTGTAGGCGTGAGAGCCAGGCGAGCGAATACGTCATATCCAAACGGAAACCTATTTCAATTGCGTTGGGCCAGACTGTATGACATTGTAGTAATTATTAGATGTTCATAACTACCAATCAATGGAGCCGGCCCGACAAAATCAGTCAAAGAGTTTAATGCATTTGTACAGACACTAGCGCTGGGAGAAAGGACAGCGACACTGCCACAGGGGCAGGTCCCGGGCCAACTCCCAGATCACAGCTTGAGAGAAGCATTTATTGGGACACAAGCAACCCCCCAACATGCAGGAAAGCCATAAACATTTTGGTTACTGATTGGCACAACTTGTGTTTCCCTGTGGGGCACAGAAGACTCCCATGCCATGTGGTGATTTATGACTGGGTCCATAAATTGAGCAACTGGTTTAAGCAATGGTGTTTAGGCAAACATTCCAAAGTCTAGTTCGCTGACTAGGCACAACTGGTAAAACATTTAAAGTTGCAACTGGTTACATACCCACTCTGGAAATTTCTCTCACATTCCCTCCTTTTGAAAGTATATCTTTCAAACTCAAATGAAAAACAAATATGCATTACAAAAGCAAACTGAGTCATTGATTTGGTGATTTGGTATGGAAACACGCATAGCTAAAAGATTTCTTCTGTCACACTCAGCATGCGTTATATTGTCCATGAGCGCCTTTCTCTGATCTCACTGAAGTCTTCGGCGGGGCCACAAATGTTCATCAGGCACAATCAATGTGGCAACCGTCAACATTCTTGCTCAGTTATAAAACTGAAATAAAACTCTAGTCCCTAGTCTTCAACAGCACTTCTGTTACAGGTGTTACCCTGCTCCAGGCCACTGTCAAAAATAACAAACAGAAAATAACAAACTTGTAACGTTTTCACCTTATCTAAACTGAAGCAAGGGTTCCATAATGTGACATATGTTGCCTAGATGTCAGTCTGTAATGTGTGCTTTTGACAGATGAACCAACATCTCATTCTGCAGTTCTCACAACAGCCAGTGTTGACACTACGACTTGATAGTGCCCCCGCCAGTTTTCTTGATTCCAATGTTTCCTCCTTGAATCCACTGCGAGCACCCAAGAGCCTGGTTCGATTGGGTGTTAAGCATCTTCGTATGGTCCTCCACAAGCATGGGTGTCCTCATACGTTTTCCAGCCTTGTTGGGATTCCAACACCAGTCTGCTTCCAATGGCTCGTTTGGCCCTCCTCTGGTCCTTTTATGAGCCTGGTTCAGTGAGGTTTGGTGAATAGTAACCTCAGTGAACGCCAACATAACCTGTCAAGACAATAAAACAGAGCAGTATCAATTTTCGAATATAACTCACAGTCGCTTTTTTACATTCTGCAATTTGAACTGATAATGGAGAAACCTTGTTACTGTGATGGAACACTCTCTGCGATCTAAGACTTTCTTTGCAGGCACCATTTAACGTCATTTCTTGTGACTCCTTGCGTGTCACTAGTGTTGCATGAGTAGCCTAAGCCAGGGCACAGCCCGCCTGTTATAGTTTTGTGGTAAATACGCATATTTTATTTCTTTTAATTCCATTAAATTTTTTTAATTTCATTCCTGAATGTCTCCCCCCTTTGAAAGTATAGCTATGCCTGATACTTTCAAATATGAAACTTTCAACAATTCAAAAGCCTTTGAAGACCATGTAGGCCTACTACGTTCATATGATAATCATTGAACCACTGCACTGTTTGAGAGTGTTCATCCAATTAGTGTTTTCTGCACCATGGTTTTATTTCATATCTTTATTACAATTTCATGTAGTCTACGGTGCACATCACATATGTTGTAGCCTACGTTTTGCATTTCTCCATTATCAGCACTTCTCAACGCAACATTATTGACAATATTGACCCTACATATATATACTATTATAATAACACAATTATAAAACAATTTTTAAAGACTATAGCTCAAGCATGAGTCAACATGAATTCTTCCAACCGGCAATCCACAATTTTAGTCGTCTTTCCGCAATGCCATCGATGGGCCCTACCGATGCCACACTGAAAGTAACAATTGGATTGCAGGCGAGCTGAAGCCATGTCGACAACTATTACTAGGCTACTTCATTTCTCACTGGCTTTATGGATTTATATGCGATAACCAAGGCATGCACATAGACAAAAGGTCGGCGACAGTGAAGTTTTAGTCTTACTGTTTGGGGTATACATGCCGTTAGAGATGACATAAGACTGGTAAAAACACATAAAAGTTTGCTGCCCCCCGTTTTCATGCGTAAGGTTAAAGTCATTAGTAGCTGATTCATTTGTTGTATAAGACCTATCTCCCGGGTTCATAGTAATCATAACCATTTATTAATGTAGACCAATTCAGCACCCCTTTACGTGCGCGTAATGCATGGGCTGATAGCAATGCATTTTCTTCACCAAACACTTCGAATTGTCAGTCAACGTCAAGTTGTCAAGTCGGATTCTCATTTAATTTGCGCAAGCTTGTACAGACTTGGGTTTGTCTTATGAATTTACCAGGCTCTGCAGAAGCCTAATGCCACCCTTGTCTCTAGTTCAATAGTTATGAATAGTCTAAATAATCAATTTTCTCTGTACAGAGGGACCCCTATGTTCCTCTGTTGTATTTGCGCGCACTTTGATTTACTAGCTGGCTTTCTGCTTACAGAGCCATGAAACTATGTGTTCAGTGTTATTCAGTTTAAATGTATAACATTCATTCATTTCACTCATACTTCGCACTCCACACATTCCACCCTAAGGCCTTCTCACATCACATTCATTCTGTCTTTGCCCAAATCACATGCGGACACATCGGCATGGATGAATAAAAACTTCGATCCCAATTCTCAATTCACATGCGAATGGAACAGCATGGGTAACCAACCTCTCAGCTCTAGAACCGGTTCTCATTCTGCATTAATTTGTTTGCTGGTAGCTACTCCAACACAATCAATTGAGTCGACTTTTAATTAATTGGCACCATTTTCTTAAATTTTCCGGAATTAGTTTTTAATGAGTCCACAACAATACAAGCTATTCATTCAGGTGTTCTAACTCTCTGGGTCGGCGCATATTTTACCGGAAAACGAAAACAAGCATTGCGGCAGACTCAGTAAAAATCTGTCTCTCCATACCCCTATGGTCAAGTGTGCCACTCCACACACACATACACATAGATACAAACAGTTTAGTGCGAGACACAGCCAACTCAGCGCGGCTCTCTGACACACACGCACGTCTAGGCTCAATGCTTCAGCACAAACACACACGCTCAGTCGCGACACACTCACACTTCAACCCAACCCAATAGAGCTGGCCACAATATTACAAGCAACCAATATTTCAACACGAGGAAACAGATCAATCGAGTAATTCATCTCTCCTATATTACATTACGTCTTGAAACATCAGAATGCTTAAACAGCACTGATAAAGATGGTAACGTGTACACATGTTAATATTCTCGCGCGCACATACACAAGCACAAACACAGACACACAGTCGAGGCAGTCACACCCCGATACAGCTGACAGCTACACCGCATTCAACAATAATGGCCACAATATTCAGTACTGATACAGATGTTACAGTGTACACTTGTGTTAGACCCCCGCTATTCTCCCTGAGAATGCGTCTAACACCCCCTCAGAGTCGCCACTATCCTCCCTGAGAATAGCCTGGATAATCCGCTGAATAACAGCGAAAAACCGTCACTGCGTGGATCCCCCTCACGCAAAGGTTGTCGATTATCTTTGTAATAGGTGCCTCTGCACAGTGATAATGACCTGCGACTCCTCACTTGCTCCCTGAGCACGCGCCGCTCCTAGCATGCGCAAAACACCCCTCTTTCAGGTACAGACGTCAAACACCCCTCTTTCAGGGCACACCTAGGCAACCGCACTGCTCCTCTAAGAGCAGCCAGCTTCAAAAGTGTAGTGACTCCAGATGCTATTTCGTAAATGACCTGTAGATGGCAGTGTATACTTTAAGTACCAGTGTAGCCTCATGTAGGAAGGCAGAAGTGAGAAGCATAAGTTCTGTATGTAACTGCAAACTGAGTACTCCAGTAAAGAGTTAATTAAACCCGTGTTGTCCGCTCATCCTTAAATACAAGGATATTACATTTGGCGACGAGGAAAACTGCTGAGCTCGGAAGACGCTGGTGGGAGAAGAAATCAGCTTGAGAGTTAAATGAAGCAGGATCTTGGCGAATGTCAGACAACGAGGAAGCTAACGCTAACGCTAACCCCGCAATGGCTACTTCCATGGTAGGAACGCTTGCTGCTTTTGACAGTCAGACTCAGACATGGGAAGAATATTGCGAAGTTTTGGAGCACTTTTTTGAGGCAAATGCGATTGCTAATGAAAACAGAAAGCGGGCAATACTGTTGAGTTCAGTAGGCAGCAAGACGTACAGTTTGATGAGAAATTTGTTAAGCCCAGACAAGCCTGGAGCTAAGTCACATAAGGACTTGAAGGATTTGCTGCAGTCACATTACAATCCAAAGCCCAGTGAAATAGTCCAGAGATTTAAGTTTAATTCCAGGACTAGAGCGGCGAATGAAACTGTGATAGAATATGTAGCAGTGCTGAGAGAGCTAGCACAGCATTGCAATTATGGAGATAAGCTGACGGAGATGCTACGCGATAGGCTCGTGTGCGGCGTTGCGGATGATCGCATACAGAGAAGACTGTTGGCGGAGACGGAGCTGACATTCGAAAAGGCCTTGAAAGTCGCGCAAGCCATCGAGACAGCAAACAAGGATGTTCGTGACTTGCAATTGCCGAAGGACAGTTCCGTAAGCAGAGGTGCCACACCAGTGACAGTGCATAATGTGAATGCAAGACCAAAATGGCAAGGTAAAAGTGGTCAGGTGACTTGTTATAGGTGTGGGGGTGAACACTGGGCACGGGACTGTAATTTTTTAAATGAAAAGTGCCATAAGTGTGGGAAAAAGGGGCATGTGAAAAAGATGTGCAAGTCCTCGCCTCCTAATGAGCAGCAGCAGGCTAAGGGGGGAGGAAAGCAACAGAGAGTTGTGAAGGATGGAAAGGATAGCAGAAATGAGAAAAAGCAGACTGCTCACCACATTAGCGACTCCTCTGATTCTCAATCCAGTGATGAACAACTGTTTTCATTGCACAACCTGAAAGATTCAAAAATTGCAAAAGTTGACCCTATTACCACACAGCTAAATGTGAATGGGAAAGAAATACCGTTTGAGGTGGATACAGGCTGTAGCGTGACTATTTTGACAAAGACTGAATATGGCAAGTTATGGTCAGTGGGTAATGCACAGGAGCTGCAAAACTGCTCATTAACTCTGAAAACATATACAGGCGAAAAAGTTCCTACAGTAGGGATGGCCAACGTAACTGTAACGTACCAAGACAAAGTCAAAGAATTGCCAGTGGTTGTAGTAGCAGGCAGTGGACCAAACCTGCTAGGCCGGGCATGGCTAAAGGATTTGGAAATGACCTGTGTACATGTGAATAAAATGGAACTGCCTCAGCTGACTTTACAAAATGTTCTAAAGCAGAATGAAGAGGTGTTCAAAGAGGAGCTGGGAACCTGGAGAGGCCCGCCAGCAAAAATATATGTCAAAGAGGGCGTTGCTCCAAAGTTCTACAAGCCCAGGCCAGTGCCCTATGCCATGAGAAAGAAAGTTGAGATTGAGCTGGAGAGACTTACTAAGCAGGGCATAATTGAACCAGTGAAATTCTCAGAGTGGGCAGCACCCATAGTGCCGGTGCTCAAGCCTGACAGTTCTGTGCGAATCTGTGGAGACTACAAGCTCACAGTAAACCTAGCCTCCAAGCTTGAACAGTATCCAATACCGAAATTGGAAGACTTATTTGAGAAATTGACTGGGGGTGAAAAGTTCAGTAAACTGGACCTCAGTCATGCGTATCAACAAGTCACTCTAGATGAGGCATCAAAGCCTTATGTCACTATTAACACGCACCAAGGGCTCTTTCAGGTGAATCGCTTACCATTTGGCGTTTCCTCCAGTCCAGCCATTTTTCAACGGATGATGGAAGGTCTGGTGGCGGGGGTCCCTAATGTAGCGGTGTACCTAGATGACATCTTGCTGACCGGCCGGAGTGACCACGAGCACCTGGAGACGTTGCAGGAGGTCCTGACGCGGCTCCGAGAGGCAGGTCTTCGACTCAAGCGCAACAAGTGTGCCTTTCTGGAACAAGAGGCTGAGTTCCTGGGATACAAGGTGGACGCCTCAGGGCTCCATCCTCTGCCAAATAAGGTAATGGCCATACAACAGGCACCAGCGCCAACTAATGTCACAGAGCTAAGAGCTTACCTAGGCCTACTCAATTACTACAACAGATTTTTGCCAAACCTGTCTACCTTGTTAGCTCCTTTACATAAACTGTTAAGAAAAGAAACACAGTGGAAATGGGGAGAAGAACAAGAGCAAGCTTTTGAAGAGTCAAAAAGACTTATGCAGTCGTCAGAAGTGTTAGTGCATTATGACAGCCACAAAGACTTAATACTGTCCTGTGATGCATCGCCTTACGGTGTAGGAGCGGTGTTGTCACATCGCATGCCAGACGGGCAGGAGCGACCGATCGGCTTCATGTCACGAACACTCACGGCGGCCGAAGCAAACTACTCGCAGCTGGACAAAGAAGGGCTGGCGGTGATGTTTGGCATCCAGCGCTTCCATAAATACCTATATGGAAGGAGGTTTGTCATTTGCACCGATCACAAACCATTACTGTCCCTCTTTAACGAAATGAAAGCAGTGCCTCAAATGGCATCCCCTCGCATTCAACGATGGGCTGTAACTTTAAGAGCCTACGAGTATGAAATTGTTTATAAGCCGGAAAACACCACAGCAATGCAGACGCACTGAGCCGGCTTCCTCTGCCTCAGCAGTCCACCAAGGGAGAACAGGAGGATAGAGTTCTGATGATGGAGGAGGTCACACTCGTGTCAGCACAGGAGATGAGCCAGTGGTCGCGCAAAGACCCAGTGCTGTCCAGAGTGGTGCAGTTCGTCCAACATGGCTGGCCAACACAACACTCAGACCCAGCTTTCCAACCGTATGCTGTGAGAAAAACAGAATTGAGTGTTCAAGATGGGTGTGTATTGTGGGGGTCACGTGTGGTGGTTCCGTTGCCAGGTCGTGAAGCATTACTACACCAACTGCATCATGGTCATCCTGGAATCACCAGAATGAAAGCACTAGCGCGAAGCTACTTCTGGTGGCCCAAGTTAGATGCTGACATTGAAGCAGTAGTGAAAGAATGTAGCACATGCCAAGAACATCGCAATTTACCTGCTCCAGCACCTCTCCACCCTTGGGAGTGGCCGAGTAAACCATGGCAGAGACTACACATAAATTATGCCGGACCTTTTATGGGTCATATGTTTTTGATTTTGATGGACGCTTATTCGAAATGGATGGATGCTTATGTGGTAGCCTCAGCTTCTTCAGCCATCACAATTGAATGTCTGCGAAGGAGTTTCAGCTGTCAGGGATTACCTGAGATGGTAGTGTCTGATAACGGCTCATGTTTTACGAGTGCAGAGTTTAAGGAGTTCATGAGGAAGAACGGCATTGAACACGTCACCTCAGCGCCATTCCATGCTTCCTCTAATGGTTGCGCTGAGAGAGCCGTTCAGACTTTCAAAGCAATGATGAAGAAGGCAGGTGAGGGCAGCATCAATACCAAAGTTTCAAGAGTGCTGTTTAATTACCGCATTACTCCTCAGTCTACCACAGGGCTGTCACCTGCTGAAATGTTGCAAGGCAGGAGATTGAGATCCACATTAGACATGGTGCATCCGGACCTGAGAGCCAAAGTGGAACGGAAGCAGAGTGTTCAAAAGAAACATCATGACAAACAAGGGCCAGAGAGAAGTTTCCAAGTGGGAGATGCAGTGATGACAAGAAACTTCAGTCATGGACCTAGATGGATCCCTGGTTTTATTACCAAAGTCACTGGACCAGTGTCTTACAAAGTCATGGTAGGAGGTGGAACCATAGTGCGAAGGCATGTTGACCAAATACTTGCAAGACCTGAGGACAGGGACTTTGTAGAACCAAAGATCACAGAAACACCTGCGGTGCCGACGTCACTGACTGATGCTGCGGCAGTGTCAGAGAATGCTGCTGCTGCGAGGAATAACAGTGTTCCGGGAGAAGTTCAAGAAGGCACAGAGTCCTCTGAGATGGGCATTCCAGCCCCAGACACCGGAAATGGTGCGCCACCACAACCCTCTGTTGTGCCTGAACGACGGTCTCAAAGGACTGTGGTCAAACCTAGTTACCTGAAGGACTATGAATGTTGATTCAAATGTGAAAAAAAAAAAAAAAAATGATTGTACTGTCATTGTGTGTTATAATTGCATAGTTGAGTATGTGACACTGTTGAATGTTTAGGTGGCTAGTTTTGTCAGGCTGCAGAAGGATTTGAAAGTTTTCATTTTTGGGTTTTAGGTGGAAATTATCTAAAAGCTTAAGGGGGGAGGAATGTAGTGACTCCAGATGCTATTTCGTAAATGACCTGTAGATGGCAGTGTATACTTTAAGTACCAGTGTAGCCTCATGTAGGAAGGCAGAAGTGAGAAGCATAAGTTCTGTATGTAACTGCAAACTGAGTACTCCAGTAAAGAGTTAATTAAACCCGTGTTGTCCGCTCATCCTTAAATACAAGGATATTACAAAAAGACACCAATTATCCTATTAATCACGCCCGATTTAATAGCGATAAGGCACCCTCAACCCACTCTGTTCCTCTAAGAACAGCAACCCACAGGCCTTTCTGAATTAACCACAACAATTAAATGTGCAATTCAGCACTCTTTACTAACCTTTGTCGGCCGCTCCAACACGTTCGTGAATTCCGTCAGTCTGCTCCACGGATGTCGTCCCGGACTCACCAAATTAAATTCAAAAGCGGTTTCTTCTCAGTGTGCGCAGTTCCGAGAAGTTGTGGCGTTGTCCTGGATTTCATCCTGTGTTGCAGAATTATGGAATCCCACTTCTGACACCAAAAATGTAGTAATTATTAGATGTTCATAACTACCAATCAATGGAGCCGGCCCGACAAAATCAGTCAAAGAGTTTAATGCATTTGTACAGACACTAGCGCTGGGAGAAAGGACAGCGACACTGCCACAGGGGCAGGTCCCGGGCCAACTCCCAGATCACAGCTTGAGAGAAGCATTTATTGGGACACAAGCAACCCCCAACATGCAGGAAAGCCATAAACATTTTGGTTACTGATTGGCACAACTTGTGTTTCCCTTTGGGGCACAGAAGACTCTCATGCCATGTGGTGATTTATGACTGGGTCCATAAATTGAGCAACTGGTTTAAGCAATGGTGTTTAGGCAAACATTCCAAAGTCTAGTTCGCTGACTAGGCACAACTGGTAAAACATTTAAAGTTGCAACTGGTTACATACCCACTCTGGAAATTTCTCTCACAACATAGTCAACAGTCGCTTTCGCCCAGGCTAAGCTTTAGTAGCTCTTGGTGTGAATGTACAGCAGGCCTGGGCAAACTAAGGCCCGGGGGCCACATGCGGCCCGCTGAGCTATTTAATCCGGCCCGCGGAGCCTTCCCAAAGTAGAATAATTTATCTTTTAGCCAAGGAGACTTAGATTATAGGCCTAAATGATCAAATATGTTGTAGGCATGAAATACAAATGCCCCCTTTTAACCCTGCATGTTAATATGTCCTCTGAAGAAAGTGAGGCTACTACATGTAGTTTGACACTTGCCAATTTACCGGCATCAACCAGTTGACGGTTAACACCCGGCCCATTAGTGAAAATCTACACGCCAATGCGGCCCTTCGACCAAAATAGTTGCCCACCCCTGATGTACAGTAACACAGAACCGATGGAACTTGTACTCATTATGTTAAGTCTACACTCCAATTTAGCCCTCACAATGTGATTGCCCCAGGCAGAATTAGGGTTCTAGCTCACAACCCAATGGACAGTTGCAAAACATCCCTGGCGGCAGATTTCTAGGCTACTATTCACAACTGTATCACCAAAAAATCTTCAGGAGAGACATAAGAGCATGGAGCATAAGAACACACAGTTTCTGTGTATTGGTGCAGATGCAAGGCAGTTTGTAGTTTTCCTTTTTACATTGAAATTACCTTCAGCCCCTGTTGAAGTCTTAACTACATATTAATTACAAAATCTTATGTTCAGATTTGTTTAGGCTATGTGACCTCTATGTCTACTCAGGTTTTCTTGTGTTATCTTTAACCTGAAACTGTTACTCTCAAGGATCTTCTGCTTTCCTTATGCCAGGCAGCTGTTTGTCATCCATCACAAAGTACCATCTTGATGACCATTTACCATTTTGCTTGTGCCATTGCTGTCTTTTAATCAGTAGAAACAACGGAAGGGTAAACTTGGGTATAGGGAAGATGCTGTCTGAGATTTTCTTTAACAAAACCCCCCGTATGTAGCCATTCTTTTCTATGTCAGGTAGGCTGTGTTCATTCTCTGACTGTTATTCTGTCTGCAACAGCAGTTAGTCTATAGCCACAGCAATCACCAAGCTCAAACTTAAGACGTGTAGCGTCGTGCAGTCAAGCCATGAAGGTGTCAGCTCCTCTGCTGATGTGTGTGGTTGAGCTGTGAGGCAGAGGCCTGAGCACCAGAGGTGGTTGTGGATTTCCTGTTTGTTTGTTCTTTGTGCACAAATGCTGTTTGCTATTTTGAGATTAGACAAAGTTTAGTATTGTCCATACACAAGTTGAGTCAAGCCACAAGTTGCGACTAGTCTGAATCGAGTCTGGACTAAAGTACTGGTACCAGTTACAAATGGATGGTTTCATGAGTGTATCTCTCATGTTGATGATACACGCAGCCTTTTTTTAATATACCCAAACAACCACCAGGTGGCACTTGGGAGTTCTATTGTACCTAAACCTTTACCACAATAGGCCTAATAGTGTATGAACTTTTTTTTTTTTTTTACAAGGGGCAAATACATCCATAGTGCATGACATTTCTGTAACTGATAAACCTGCCAGTATGACAAAGTGGTTTTGGGTGGCAAGAAACGCTACAACTCAGGCTATATAATAAGTTATTATGTAAATAATGTAGTCTTAGAGGCACAGCAGAGACAGGGAGGATAAGACACTTGTATAAGTTACAGGGAGGATACATGTGTGAAGACAAATTGTGTCTTCTGCTGGCACTACAGCGAAGATTTGGGGGGGGGGGTTACCTGGGGAGGTGTTTTTTTGTCCATTTTCGGCATGGCCTTTACTGAAAATAAGAGTGAGCTCGCGCTGAGTTTGGTTAGCTATGCTGATGGGTTTGAAAGGAACCTACTGTATGACAGGCACCATTTAAAATTATAGGTACCACCTAAACTTAAATCCATAGGCCAATACAGTAGATCGCTATTTTATTACATTTGAATTTCATTGACGGTTTGTTGGTTTATTGTTCACTGTTACAATAATGAAGTGATGATGCCATCAGGCGCGCAGAGGTTTTTTAACAATTTTTGTTGTGATTTGGCTCTAAATTGTCCATATTTCAACACAAGTAGATAGTTTTGGGGTAAAAATTAAGTCGACATTTAGATTTTATGGACTCTTATGGACTCTTAGCTTACTTAGCTAAAATCAATAATGTCGTAGTTCTGGGTAAAGGGAGCACATTGAAGGTATGTAAGTGTTTTTAGTTTGTTTTTGCAACACAAGCGATATCTTTTCATGGAAGCATATCTTTTTTCATTGAGATTGACTTTTATAGCATACAAATGTAGATGTGCCCTATCAGTAGTGAATGGTTTTGTTATTGAGGTACTTCTAAAAAGCAATCATAGGGCCTCAGTAGTTTAAGAAGTTGTCTGCTTTCTTGTTTGCACGAACATAACATTTCCATATCGTTACATGGTTTGTTCATTCTGGTTACACTGACAGAGGTGTGACAAATGGGATCATGGAACTCTTTCCAAGAAACACCCTCCTATTTACAAGCTGATGTTAACAAGTTTACAAAGCCTACAGGTATACAATTGTCAAAAGCCAAAATTGATCTCAATAGATATGAAAATGTAGCAAGTTGACAATGAATGTCAGACAGGTATAATATAAACAGGCAAATGCTTCGTTTTCAGATGAGTCAAGCTCCTAATAAATTCATCACCATTGTGTAAGGCAGGGGTGGGCAATTATTTTGGCCAAAGATCCACATTGGCTTTTACCTTATGACTAACGGTCAAGTGGTTGATGCTGGTAAATTGGCAAGTCTGAAACCAGTAGTAACTTTCTTCAGAGGACATGTTAACATGCAGGGTTAAAAGGGGGGATTTGCATTTCATGTATACAACCAATTTGATAAATCACGCTTACTGTATTATCTAAGTCACTTAGGCTAAATAAGATTTTTTTTCTATTTTGGGAATGTGGCTCCACGGGCCGGATTAAATAGCTCAACATAGCTTGTGGCCTTAGTTTTCCCAGGCCTGGTGTAAGGTGTAGCCCTCTATCAACAGTGCCGATAATACCAACCCCCGGTAAAATAAACTACAGCTAACCACCACATGACACAGAGCTTTTGTATGGAGCATATACCAGACTTGCTCTCTATATCTATTGCTTGGTAGCACACCAAACCACAGTTACTTTCACCATATTTGGGTAATTTCAAGTAGGCCCTCCTACTGCCCGTTTACGCTGGCTTGAGTCTCTTGTTGAAAATCACAAAGAGATGTACAGTAAGAATTTCCTTTGACATCAACCTGTCATAACAAGGTCAAAACTGTTTGAGACGTTCTGGTAAAGTTTATCGCAGTATCTCCTCATGTTCTCCCTTATGTTCATTGGTGGTGAGTAAAATTTTACATTTTGTCAAAATTAAATGTACATAAAATAAACATGCTAAATGGCAAAAATGTTTTTTTTTCTGAGATTAAAACTCAATACATACTGTATATTGACACATGAAACAATACAAACTCAAGTAGTCATAAATGTTCTCAATTGATATTCTCAGGTGTGGTGCTATTTGCTCTGAAGGCATCAGGAACTGAGGTGGATCTAACGGTCGTGCCAGGCAATAATGTCACTCTCTACTGTGACTGTGTTTGGAGCTCTGGTTCAACTATTTATTGGTACAGACACTGCTTGCATTGTAGACAGCCCTCAGGTGTCTTCTCATCCTATGAGCTAAGTTTTGATGATATCAACTCATTTCCCCACTACCAAGCCAAGGTAAACTCCACAAGCAGGTCCCATGATCTACTGATCAAGAACATCACGGAGTCTGAGCTGGGAGTGTACTACTGCTCTGTTGCTGAGGTTAAAGTGATTGATGGAAGTATTTTTCAAAAAAGACATTTTCAGCGCTTTGGAAACATCACCTATAAACTGTCCTTTGAAGGTAAGACATTAAGTCAGATATAGTAAAGGAACAAACACCCATGTACTGGGGTTATGTTATGTAAGCTAGAAGTAATTTTTAATCTAAGAAAAGCATTGGTTAATGTAAACATAAACAAAGAAATCATACTGTCTACACATTGTATTCTCAAATTCTTTGTGCAGATGTAGCTCCTTCCCCTCCCCCCTCCTGTCCTCCTCCTCCTGATGATGGTGTTGCTGATCAGCACTGGATGCTGCTGGTCATCTTGTGTTGTTTATGTGCTCTAGTCTCTGCCTCCATCTCATTCACCTGTGTCTACTGCCTCTGCCACAAGACTGGTAGGACTAATAAATCCTTATGACACTACACATTTACAGTATGAAAATGGCTTCTGTAGTGCATTGCACAAATTATGTAGGAATGAAAGACTGACTAATTGGGGGCCAAGCAGCGAAGCTGCGAAGGCACCCTTAGTGTTTCTACTGTTTCTTATTATTATTATTATTATTATTATTATTATTCTTCCTGTTCCATTGAAGTCTATGGCAGCCCATAGAAAGGATTGGTAAAAAGTTGTGAAATTTGGCACACTGACTAAGCACAGTCTCCTCATCAATCTCAGCAAATTTCATGCTGCCAGCTCAAACTCTCTAGCAACACCAACAGGTCAAAGTTGGAACTGCATTCATATTTGTAACTTCTGACACGTGCAACCGATTTTGACAAGACTGGCATCTTTGGAATCCTTGGATCAAGACGATTCCAACGCACCCTATGACGTCATTTTCCGCCTAACTAGATTTTCCGCCATTTTGAATTTTGTTGAAAGTGAAACTAAAGTTACACAGGCCACAAATTTGGTCCAATCTTCATGAAACTTGGTACATAGTATCTTCAGACCAAGCCGAAAAAAGTTGTGCTATGTCATTACCTGATTCGTAACCGTTTGGCCTTAACAGCCAATCGAAAACGGCGGCGAAGCCGCCAAACAGGAAGTGAGCTCATATCTCGGAGACCCTTTGACCAATCTTAACCAAACTTGGTGCCATGACAACTGACACCCTTTAATGGAGCCATAACAAATGTGGTGCAGTTTGGCCACCAGGGGGCGCTATAATTAGCAAAAACGTGTTTTGGCTAATAGCTCATGAGGGGTTTGGGGTATGATCAAAATTCCACTGTCAGATCGTACTATGGGAAGTCCCATTTACAGCCAATGAAGTTTCAAAAGCTTTCAGGCCTCTAAAGCCTTTCGAATTCAGCGGCGAATGTCGCCAAACAGGAAGTGAGCTCATATCTCGGCAACGCTTTGACGAAACGTCACGAAACTTGGTCAGCTGTTGTCTGGTCCACTCCTGAAAGGGCTCACCAAATTTGGTGCAGCTACACCACTGGGGGGCGCTATTACAGGCAAAAAGGTTATTTTGGCTAATATTGGAGTGCATTTATGATTATAACTTCTGACCAATACCACGGATTACCAAAAGCCTGGTATCTATGGAATCCTTGGGCCAAGCCGATTCCAACGAACCTCATGACGTCATATTCTGCCCAACTAGCCTTTCCGCCATTTTGGATTTTGTCGAAAGTAGGAAGTGACCTCATATCTCAGCAACGCTTTGATGAAACTTCACCAAACCTGGACAGCTGTTTTCTGGTCCACTCTCAAGGAGGCTCACCAAATTTGGTGCAGTTACACCATTGGGGGGCGCTATTACAGGCAAAAAGGTTATTTTTGCTAATATTGGAGTGCATTTATGATTATAACTTCTGACCAATACCACAAATTACCGTCACATGTCCGAAAATGTATTTTTGAATTACTCAAAAGTGTTAACAGCACAAACGAAAATATTTGCAGCACAAACAAACTGCTTCACACAGCTGGTCCAAAGAAGTTCAGATACATTTTAATAAGGGTTGAAGACAAACTTTATTTAGTCCTTTTGATGCAGTGATTGACAAAAACGTCGAAATCTTTCAGGTCAACCCAACATAACCTTTGCACAGGAATCTTAAAGGAATATTCCACCCCTTTATGAAAATTGGTTATTCACCTCCTTACTCTGAGTTACATGTGTGGGTAAAAACATTTTGGTCTCAGTGCATGCGTTTTCCTAGTATAGCATCACCAATTACCCCCATTGTTTAGCTTTAGCTTAGCATAGGCGCTGGAATGCAAAGTTGCCAGATAGCAACTCTTTGGCAACTTTACTTTCCAGTGCCTATGCTAAGCTAAAGGTAGAAATGGGGTTGCCAGACTAGGACAACACATGCGCTGAGACTAAAATGCTCTTACCGACTTCCGGTAATGGCTGCTTCAAGTAAGGCTGCGTGAAGAGTAAGCTCCCCAAGCCAATATTTTATTCTCCGCGTAAACTCGACAAATAAAAGTAAAACGAAACCAAAGTTCATATAAGAGCGGATAATGAGTGGAAACTCAAAAGGAAAACTCAACAAACAAAAACGAACGAACATGGAAAAGTCAAGTAAGGACGTTAGTCAACCCAGTTCAGACTCCTCAATGCTAGCAGAGGATAGCAACCACGATTCAATCATATCTCTTCGGTCAGGCTTGGAAGGGATTAGCAAGCAGATTCAGGACATGCAAAACGACCTGAAAGCTGATTTGAAAACGTTTAAAGAAGACATAACGAAACATATGAAAAGTGAATTAGCAGAGCTGAAGGAAGATATTGATCAGAAATTGGCGATAGTTACTAAAGACATACAAGAACAGAACGATAAGATTGACGCCACCCTGACTCGCACAGAAGAAGTAGAGGCATGGAGCTCAGAGGCGAACAACGCGCTTCAGGAGATATTGCGGGAACAGAGCTGGATGAGGGATAAGTTGGATGACTTGGAATCGAGGTCTAGACGGAATAATCTACGGATATATGGCATCCCAGAGGATACAGAGAAAGGCCCAATGCTGTCGTTTGTGGAAGAGTGGCTACATTCGGAATTGTCAATTGACAAAGACTTCCAGATCCAGCGAGCCCACAGAGCGCTTGCTGCGAAACCGAAAGCGGGTGGTCCTCCACGGTCAGTTGTTGTCAATTTCCTTCAATACACGGACAAAGAGCTAGTTCTGACTAAAGCATGGGAGAAAAAAACTATTAAAATAGGAGACAGCCGCGTCTACTTCGATCATGACTACAGTGCGGGGGTGTTGCAAAAACGCAAAGCTTATGCATCCGTGAAGTCGGCTCTGAAAAACCAAGGTATACGCTTCCAGACACCGTTTACAAAAATGCGCATTCATTGGGCTAACGGGATAAAAACATACAACACTGCTGAAGAGGCTGCCGAGGATCTGCGAAGGAGAGGATTGGAGATGGAAAGTCCGGCGCACCAGGGAGGCTCCTCTCTACTCGAAAGGCTGCAGTCTACTAAACTAGCATCTTGGAATTGCGCTGGAAGGGATGGAATCTTGGCTACAGGCAGACGGGCCAGGCGAAGGCTGCAAGAATTCCAACGTGGCTCCAATGATAGAAGTCAAGAACCGACCGAATGAGAACTGTTTTTGATGGTAGGAATTCAGAAAATTGCTAAGATCAGAGTAGTTTGAAACACTTACTTATGACTGACTAGTAAACAAATCACAATGGGCATTGAGAAAACTGAGATATTGTTTGAGGGTTAATTTTTCAATTGTACAGACTCTTGGCTTGAGGGGGGTATGCCATAATCATAACTAGTATGAGTAAGATAGTCCTATATGGATGGTCTCTCATTGCTAGGTGGGGGCCCTTTCTTCATGAAAGGCTCTCTCCCCCAAACAGACAGGGATGTCAATGTATAATTAGGGATGTTGACATTGCTGAGTGGAAGTCAACTTTAATCTTTTCAAATGAATGTGTCATTTTTTGTTTCATTAATAGTTCTTTGTTGCATATTAATGCTTGTTCAAATGTTGGCCAGAGGGGAAGTGAGGTTTATATTAGGGGAAACAATGTAAAGGATTATGTCAAGTGAAGGAATTAAGTTTATGTCTTTAAATGTGAATGGCTTGGGAAACCCAGTGAAAAGAGCTAAAACGATAAGCAAAGTGAAAAAGGAGAAAGCTCAGATTTGCTTTTTGCAAGAAACCCATCTGTCACAAACAGAACATGAGAAATTGAAAAAGTTTGGATTCAGGAAAACATACTATAGCTCACACACAAATACACGGCAAAGAGGGGTAGCAATTCTAATCTCAAATTCAACTAACTTTGAATGCCAAAAGGAAGTGAAAGACAAAGAGGGTCGGTATATTATAGTTAAAGGGACAATTGATCAGCACATGTTCACACTGGTAAATGTATATGCACCACCAGAAAGCAAAAAAGAATTTTTTAAACTGCTTTTTGATACTATTGCAGAACAAATGGAAGGCATATGCATATGTGGGGGAGATTTTAACACTGTGCTTAATCATGATCTAGACACAACTAGTAGGAAAAGTAGTAAGATTGGTATGTCTAAATTGATAAACAATGCATGTGAGGAAATGGGTTTATTTGATGTTTGGAGAGATTTTCATCCACTAGACAGAGATTATAGCCACTATTCAGCAACACATTCAGTATACTCCAGAATAGACTATTTTTTGATGCAAAAGGAAGACAGAGATAGAGTGAAAGATTGTCAAATAGGTGTGACTGATATATCAGATCACAGTGCTCTATATCTGTCTATCTACTTAAAGAGTAGAAAGAGAAATACTTTGTGGAGATTGAATGTAGGTATATTAAACAACGAAATTACAACAGAACAAATCAAATTAGAAATTCAAAATTATCTGCTTGAAAATGACAATGGTGAAACAGAACCAATCATACTGTGGGACGCCTTAAAAGCGGTCATACGTGGCAAATTAATAGCCATTACTAGTGGCCTTAAAAAAGCTAAATTGGCACAATATCAATCTCTTCTAGAAGAATTAAAGACAACAGAACACAAACACAAAGAAAAGCCAGATGTCAAAACACAGCAACAACTGAAAGAGACACGAAATAAAATAAACAAATTGCTGCAAGAAGAAGTGGAGATCAAAGCTAGATACCTCAAACAAACATATTATGAACTAGGCCCAAAGGCTGCCAAACTATTGGCAAGGAAACTGCGCAAGCAGCAAGCAGAAAGAGCTGTTCATAAAATACAAGACCCAACATCGAACCAACTTACTTGTGACCCAAAGGAAATTGAAAACATATTTAGAAATTACTATAAAAATCTCTATACTCAATCCTCTGTCATTGATAGAGAGGAGACTAAATCTTTTCTTGACCAGCTAGATTTGCCCTCAATAGGAAAAATACAAAATAAGAATATAACATCACCAATAACTGAAGAGGAGATTCAAAGGGCAATAGGAAAATTAAAAACATCTAAGGCACCAGGTAGTGATGGATTTCCACCTGAGTGGTACAAAAAACTTAACCAAGAGTTGACTCCACTCCTCCTCACTACCTTTAACTGGATTTTGAAAAAAAAATGTATTCCTCCATCATGGAAGGAAGCGATTATTACAGTGCTCCCCAAACCACAAAAAAATAAAGAATTATGTCAAAATTACAGGCCTGTATCAATTTTAAACGTGGACTATAAGATTTATACTTCAATTATAGCTAATAGATTACAGACAATTATACCAGATATTATTGATGAGGACCAAACAGGTTTTGTTAGAGGACGTCAGACCCAAGATAATATTAGACGAACACTGCTGATTATAAATAGAATACAAAAAAACAAGTCACCAACAGCATTGATTAGTCTTGACGCAGAAAAAGCGTTTGATAGGGTTAATTGGGAATATTTATATATGACACTGGAGAAATTTGGTTTTGAAAAGAATACTATAAAGTGTATTAAATCCATATATAATGAGCCAACAGCAAGGGTAAAAATAAATGGTTCTTGTTCTGACAAATTCATATTAGAGAGAGGAACTAGACAAGGATGCTGTTTAAGTCCCATCCTATTTGCTATATATATAGAACCCTTGGCTCAAATGATCAGACAAGACCCCCTCTTAAATGGAGTAGACATGAATAATAAAAAACATATAATAAGCCTTTTTGCTGATGATGTAATGATCTATTTGAATGATCCAGTAAAATCTTTTGATAGATTAATGGAAACATTGACAAAATATGGTCTTTACTCTGGCTACAAGCTAAATATATCAAAGACCCAGACAGTCATGTTCCATGCTGTACCTACGCTGGGGTTGACTAAGTATAACCTACAGTGGGAAGCAAAATCCCTTAAATATTTGGGAGTAAACATAACCAAAAACCTTTCTGAATTATATAACAGTAATTATAAAGAAGTAGATAATATGATAAGAGCGGATATTGAAAGATGGGCGACATACCCTATGGACCTTACAGACAGGATAAATGCAGTCAAGATGAATCTACAACCTAGGCTCTTGTATTTGTTCCAGTCACTCCCAGTGGAGGTGACTCCAGCACAGTTCACAAAATGGGACAAACTAATATCAAGATTCATATGGGAGGGTAAAAGACCTAGAGTGCGATATACTACTCTCCAACTACCCAAAGATAAAGGAGGTATGGCACTCCCAAGTTTGAGGGATTACTTTTACGCAGCACAAATTCGCCCGCTTCTGGGTTGGTGTAGTAATTACTCTGTGACCCGCTGGAAAGATATAGAATTGAACACCTGCTCCAGCCCAATTCAAACATGCATTGGCGAAAAGGAAACTCCTTCCAAAATCAAAGATCAGATTGACCCAGTAACATCTTTTACGCTAGACATATGGCATTCTGTAGTTAAACATTTGAGTATAGGGAGGGAGCTCAGCCTGCTAAGATGGATTGCATTTGACAGAGAATTTAAACCAGGGAAAATGGATACTACATACAGAAGTTGGGTAGTTGTAGGTATAACTGCTATATGTACACTTACCAAGGAAGGAGAATTTAGGAGTTTTCAAGATATAAAAGATACTTTTGGTTTAAGAAACTCAGATTTGTTTAGATATTTACAGATAAGGGACTATTGGGAAAAAAGAATCAAAAAGAGGAATGAAGAGGTGCATCCCCTCATCAAAGTGTTCGTGATGTCTTACAATAGAGAAATTCCTAGAGCAATTTCAATTCTCTATTCTTGCTTAATGGAATCTAAACAATATTCCACACTATATATAAAGACCAAATGGGAGAAAGAGCTAGGTGAGGAAATCCCAGACGAAAAGTGGTATGACATGTGGAGATGTCAACGGACCACCACACAATCTCAGAGGTGGAGAGAGTTTGCTTGGAAGAATCAGATACGCTACTTTATCACCCCCTTAATTAAAAGCAGACAGCTTTCAAGACAACAAACATGTTGGAGACAATGTGGTGAAATCGCACCAAACCATACGCACATTTTCTGGAGCTGTAAGAATATAGAGCCTTTTTGGAAAGAGATACATGCCATGTTATGTAAAATCTTAGGTTATGCAATTCCTTTTACATGTATGGTTCTATACTTAGGAGATTTGGAGGAATATGTAACCAAAGAGGACCAATATCTTGTAAAGATTTTGCTTACAGCGAGTAAGAAGGCTATCACTAAGAATTGGCTGAAAGCAAACATACCAAATCATAAACAATGGGTTACTATCATTGAGGACATTGAAGTGATGGAAAACATGACATACAAATTAAAATTGAAGGAAGAATTGTATGTACAAAAATGGGTAAAGTGGTTATTAAAGGATTTGAATGTAGACATAACTTGTTAATACCAAAATGCAGAATATGAATGTCCCCTCATGTTCTAGGCCTCCTTAGTTTTATTTTATTTTGCTTTATTGTGTTTTATGTCTATTAATTTTTATATTTTTTGTTTATGTATGTATTTGTTGATTTATGAATGTTGAAAAAACAATAAAAACAAAGTTACAAAAAAAAAAAAAAAATGCTCTTACCCACATATGTAACTCCAGGTAAGGGTGTGAATAACCAATTTCCATAAAGAGGTGGACTATTCCTTTAAGGTAGCCCATCCCAAACAATGAACAATGACCCCCACATCATTTACTAATCTTAAAACAATAATATCAAGTAAGTACAAAATAATAAGTGTTAAGAAATCAAAAAAATCTTGCAGTCAGTCGACTGGATGTCGTCAGACATACACCGAGATGTATGTGCTATCAACCTTAGGGCAAAAGCGCTTGGTGTGCGCCCTGGCGCCAGTGGCTCCGCAGGTTGGACAGATGTAGCTTCTGAGGAATGGACACACCACATTCTTGTTCTGATCTTTTAGATTGTGGGACGTGAAGATCGCCTCCGTCTCCCCATTATGTTTGCAGAAGCCGCAAAACATCTGCGGCGGCGAGGGCTCACCAGACGTTGACACGAGAGGGCCCACCGGCTTCTTGGGGGTTCCTGTTCCAAAATCCTTGGACAATCTAGGCGGGGGTTCTTTGGTCCTCTTCGGAGAGGTAGGGCTCTTGCATGCCACCACTGGTGCACGGCAGCACCCGATCACTGTGCGACTACGAGGCCCATCTTCAGGCCCTTGCCTAGTCTGGCAACGCACCAGCAAGGGCTTCACGTTAATTAGCTTCTCTCCCCTCGGAGAGAGCTCGCCATCAGTAACCACCTCAACCACCTTAACGGTAGTCTCTGTCGGGGTGTCGCCCAGGCGGATTGCCTGGACAGCCTCTGCCAAGCCCATGTAGTCTCGCCAGGGCTGAAACTCAGATTTGCCCATGCGCCAGAAAATATTCAGACCCATGACCGTCTTCACCACAACTGACTAGGCTAAGATAAACTGACTTAACGGTCAGTTACAAAGATTCTAGATTCTAGAGTGCCAAAGATTCTAGAGTGCCAACGTTGTCAATATTGGCGCTTAGCAACCCCGCTCATGAGTGTAGCTCTATTCTTTCAACGAGAGTTAGTTAGCTGGCAAGGAGCTACAGTGGAGGTCAAAGAAATGTGACAAAGAGGAGACACCTTGTCTAAAGCTCAACATTTCTAGAGTAGTCCAGATGATATGTGACAAAAAATAGGTGAAGTGTTCACTTTTTCATAAAAGCGTGAAATTTGGTATACTTGTACAGTTTGGTGCCCTGAACAATTTCAGAAATGGAGCCATCGCAAAAATGACTCATGGCGGCCGTGGCGGCCATTTTTCTTTCCACCATTACCGAAAACAGTACTTTTAAGCATATCTCTTGAACGGAACAAGGAAATGCAGAAATGATGATGGCTACCCCTATGTTTTCATGGTCAAGGATTCCAATGACACCAAACATGATATTGTAAATGCCTTTGGGTTGCCATGGTTACCATCTCAGCTCTCCGCCATAATGGAATTAATACATTTTTCTTCATAACTCGAGGACCAGACATGGTAATAAAGAAATCGTGATGTCTACCCATATGTTTTTATGGTCAAGAAATGCAGTGAGACAATAATAAGCAGTATATAAGGTTCAAGTAAATGGTTCAAGGTGAATTCAGTGACACTGTGGATTACAATGACATCTGAAAATATTCAGAATGAACTTTCAAGCATATACTCCTTGAGCCAGAGGGGTTGGTGGTTACCAAAAAGTGGCAGTGGCTACCATACCTTTTATGAAAGCCTGGAATATCAGCTTTTCAATGATGTATGATGGCCATTTGAGAGGACTAATTGTTTTGAGTTATTGCACATAATGAAAACCTAGATAAAGGAAATTATGCGTATAAATCTAGCAGAATGCTGAGATAGCTGGATATGTAAAAATGCTATAACAACAAATGAAACATTGATTCTTATGTTTTGGGGTGTGGTAAACCCAATTATGACTTAGTCATTACTGTAAAAGGAATGGTCAATGACATTTTTTTGACACTTTTTTTACACAGATTGCATCATTTTTCTCTCTATATCCCCCATCCATAAGAAAGGAAAGATCTTTTTACACTGCTCAAAAAATTAAATACCCAATTTTTTTATTTCAATTTTTTTAAAAAACACTTTTTTTATTGGGTATCACATTAGGTCAGTTAAAGCTCTCTGATAATGATCTGGTCAGTGAAGTAGCAGAGGGTGTTGTTAATCAGTATACAGCTGTACTGATGTTAATGGAATAAAAACAGGTATACAAGAGGGGCAAACAATGAGAGGGCCCCCAAAACAGGAATGGTTTTGTATATTTCATTTGAATCATCTTTCTGGATTGTTTTCCACTAGTGCTGGTTTTGGCTAGAGTCATTATCAATATTGGTAGTAGTGTGAGGCAGAAGTCCAACTCCTCCAGGATGGCATATCCACGACATGCCAGATAGGAGATTTAATGTATCTCCAAAACACAACTTCCAGAACATGGAGGACATTTTCAGGAGACAGGCTAGAGAACATCAAAGCTGGCAAGTCTGCCTCTGGTGCATGTACCTTCCAAAGATGAGAGCAGGTTCACCCTGAGCACCTGTGATAGACATGAAAGAGACAAGGTTCCTCCAGATGTGTTGCAAGAGTATGCAGGCAGTACGTGGAGTGTGAGGGAATTGGTACAATTAATGGCCCTCACCATCACCTGACTTAACCCCTCTGGGACATTATATTTTGGCACATTAGACAGTGCTAAGTTGCTCCTTAAACTTTGCTGAAGCTCAGGGATGCTTTTCACAGATCTGTGAGGACATCCCACAAGACACCATCCATTGTTTCTTTTGGAGCATGCCACAGCGTTGTCAAGCATGCATGGGGACTACAGAAATTAAATATAGGTAAAATGGATTAGCCTGAGACATCATTATTTCACTTTGAGTTTGGGGATGTCTATATAATAAGCCCTTAACAGGCTGAAACCTTATTTCAATGAAAATTATGTGGCATCCTTTTGTTCCTAAGGCATTGCCCTATCCATATCTGCAGATCAAACACAATTTTTTTCTTGTTGAGATCTGATATATTATTTTTAAGTGCTCCTTATTTTTTTCAGCAGTGTATATTCTTTAAATTTCCATTTCCCAATAATAAATTTGACCAAGAAATATCCAACCTGATGCAAGCCCTCGATCCAAACATTGCTCACATCATGTATGCATACTGAATGCCATTTCATTACACTTTGGTCAGAATCACAATTGCCTGAATTTCATTGTGCCAGATCTATTCATTCTATACACACTCCTATAATTTGCAGCAAGTGTTCAACTTCTGCAAAACCATCTTAAGCGAGTTTTAAGTTGTGGTTTTGGTAAAAGATTGACTGAATCAATAAATGTGTTCAAAGCATTTGAGAGTTTGGTTCATATAAACTGTTTAAGTATTTGTGATTAACTGCAACTTTCAAATTTGAATTAGCCTGGCGATCACCAAACTAAAATCACAAGTGATATTTAGTCTGGAGACGCACCTATTGCTTTTCCCGTAGTGAAAGTATCGTTTACGATAGAGCCGATTATTGGGCACTACAAATGTCTATCATAGCATCTGTACATAGCTCAGAGCCAATACCAGAGCCAGCATGTGACGTAAAATGCAATCGAGGGCCGTGCTAGTCCCTTTTTGTTCTGTGATTGGATACCTAAAGCAGGCGAGAAAAACGGCCATGGTCACCATGCTGCTTTACAGAGTGAAATGAAATAAGCGCGCAAAGGAGCATGGGAACTCCCAGGCTAACTTTGAATATGAAAAATGTCCTTTTTTGGGGGCCCTCTCATTGTTGCCTCTATTTGCTGATATTGATTAACAATGCCCTCTGCTACTTCACAGACCAGATCATTATCAAAGAGGACCTAATGTGATACCCAATAAAAAAGTGTTCCTTTCATTCATTCTTTCTTATGGATGGGGAGAATAGAGAGAAAAATGATGCAATCTTTGAAAATGTCAAAAAATGTCATCAACCATGCCAAAAGGTCATGACCTTGACCTTTTACAGTAATGACAATGTCATAATTGGGTTTACCACACCCTAAAACATAAGAATCAATGTTTCATTTGTTGTTATACCATTTTTACATATCCAGCTATCTCAGCGTTCTGCTAGATTTATACGCATAATTTCCTTTATCTAGGTTACATTATGTGCAATACCTCAAAACAATTACTCCTCTCAAATGGCCATCATACATCATTGAAAAGCTGATATTCCAGGCTTTCATAAAAGGTATGGTAGCCACTGCCACTTTTTGGTAACCACCAACCCCTCTGGCTCAAGGAGTATATGCTTGAAAGTTCATTCTGAATATTTTC
This sequence comes from Sardinella longiceps, assembly GCA_027497455.2. Taxonomy (NCBI): domain Eukaryota; kingdom Metazoa; phylum Chordata; class Actinopteri; order Clupeiformes; family Clupeidae; genus Sardinella; species Sardinella longiceps. The sequence goes on along the minus strand of JAODXP020007309.1, from coordinate 13,178 downwards.
AGATGTCATTGTAATCCACAGTGTCACTGAATTCACCTTGAACCATTTACTTGAACCTTATATACTGCTTATTATTGTCTCACTGCATTTCTTGACCATAAAAACATATGGGTAGACATCACGATTTCTTTATTACCATGTCTGGTCCTCGAGTTATGAAGAAAAATGTATTAATTCCATTATGGCGGAGAGCTGAGATGGTAACCATGGCAACCCAAAGGCATTTACAATATCATGTTTGGTGTCATTGGAATCCTTGACCATGAAAACATAGGGGTAGCCATCATCATTTCTGCATTTCCTTGTTCCGTTCAAGAGATATGCTTAAAAGTACTGTTTTCGGTAATGGTGGAAAGAAAAATGGCCGCCACGGCCGCCATGAGTCATTTTTGCGATGGCTCCATTTCTGAAATTGTTCAGGGCACCAAACTGTACAAGTATACCAAATTTCACGCTTTTATGAAAAAGTGAACGCTTTTTTCACATATCATCTGGACTAGAGTGCAATTAAAGGCTGATTAGGCTTTTTTTCTGTTTTTATTTACTGTTCCCGTGTTGCACGGCATATAACAATCCTCCGTCTGTCCGCTACATTTTCAGACATGGGATAAATAATTCATTTATTCATATTAACCGAGCTAGCTTCCTTCTGCTGTAACAATTAGCTTCCATAATAAACAAAGTTTACGTTAGCTAGCTCACGTTATCAAGATATCCAGATATTGTAGAAAGTGTATGCTAGTATTCTAGTAATGCTAGAAGCAGTTAAATAATTAAAATATAATTTCTAGCCTCGTTTTATTGTCATTGATTATGTGTGTTACTAATTACTTGTAGTACATTTACATTACATTAGCTAACTAACGTTAGCACGCCAGCCGGTTTTGGCCTGGTTTGGCTCACTCACACCAGACACCGTAAACAGGCTCTGGCCTTACTGTGATGTCCTCTAGGCCAATCAGAGGACAGAACTGTCGGCTCTGGCCACAGTGAGCTTAGACTCCTCCTTGTGGCTGTAGTTGTAATTACATTTCATGAAAACCATGAGCAGATGGAAAACATGATAAATCCCCCAATTCTTAGCTACCACTAACTGTATAAGCCAAGCCGAAGAACCCCCAACAAGACCCTGTCCTGTTAGTATTTATCCCCTTTTCATGGTCTAGTGCCACCATCTGGTGATCGCTGCTAATACATGCATATGCTTGCAATGCGCAGTCAAGGGGGGGAAATGTGGAGGGACAGGGGGGATGGGGCAGGAAGTGGGGGGTTGAGGGGTGGTAAATGGGAGGTTGGGTGGTTGAAGTGGGGGTTGAGGGGAGAAGTGGGGGCTAGGGGGGACTGAGGGGGAAGTGGGAGGCTGGGGGGGACTGGGGGGCTGAGGGGAGAAGTGGGGGCTAGGGGGGGGTGGGAGGCTGGGGGAGAAGTGGGGGCTGTGAAGGTTGAGGAGACTGTCAGTGATGTGCAAGAGCTATTCCTTTTTATTGTCCCACTTGTAACCGTTTGGTCATAACAGGCAATTGAATATGGCGGCCTAACAGCAAATGGCCTTATCTCAACCAAACTTTGGTCTGCTGGTATGAAACTGCTTTTGTTGGCTTAAGGAAATCTAACTAAATCCTTCTAACTTTTGCAAATTAGCCAGCTTCGGCTGCTTGGCCCCCTCATTGCTGCTTGCAGCTATATTTTTACATTATGTTCGTATGTTCATAGCGCTAACGGATACTGAAGTCCCCTCAAAACGGTTGGGAAACCAAAGAGGCAGACAGGTATTTCGCTTAAAAAAAATGGAAGATGATGTGTGTGCAGCTCACCCAGAAATCACTTGAAATAAACTGTGAAAGATTACCGGTAAAGTATGTTTCAAATACATTCTTCAATGTGTTGAAAGAGATATTGAATGGGCAATTTGTCTCTCATTCTTTACCCTTACAGGAAGAAGACAAAAGATCTTGTTATGCATCACTGGATCTGCCAACCAGAGCAAACACAAATCTAAAGAAAGAGAGACGTTCAACTCAAAACTCAGACTTAAGCACATATTCTGAGGTCAGGACTAGTCACCTATGAACTCAAAGTTATCTATGGACCCACAGCAGGAATACTGTACTTTTACATCCCTGTGGGCGAGCAGTTTGTTTAAAATTCAGAACTAGTGTGTCTGCCTCAAACCTATATTTGGTTTGATAAATATTACAGTCCAGCTTTGACAAATAATGTTCATCTGTAATTTGTTCTTGTATTGTTTCCTCCCTATTACTGCATTATTGCTGGAGCTTTCTTAAAATAAACATGGCAAAAGAGTTCCCATTGCTTTTTGTATTATTCATTATCTCTATAATAGCCATATTTATTACATAGGTGACACGTATTGCATATTTTTGAAGATGGGGAGAGGGTATTGAATGTGAACTCTTCACTGAATGTTGTTGTGACCTTGCCAGTTTATGCAGCATCGTCCAAATAATGTATTATTTGTACAGCTGTATAGAAACTTGTAGGTTTTGCTCATCAAAAAGTAGGCACCCCCAGTTACTTGTACCCATGCAAAAAAAACAGCTTTTAGAGGTTTACAAACTTCCTGAAGCAAATTATATCCATGAGTTCTGACATGAGTATCATATCCATCAGTTTAACACGACCAAAATCATGCATGTCTTCTTCCCTGAAGCTCAAATATTACACTACTATATGACACTTTTTTGATTTTTGATCACACTACTGTAAAGTTGTTAAAAATTTGACATGAGCTTCTACCCTGTACCTATTGCAAGACTTAATCTGCGTAATGTTTTTTTGTTTGTTTTTTTTTTTTTTTAACATTTTGAATCTAGCCTACAGGAAGACACCATGTATGTAGAACCACTGTCACATATTAGTCTAGGATTGCACAACACAGTTAAGTGTGTACTGTCTGACTACACAGTGCCCTGGTTATTGTGGGTTTCCTGGTAACAGCAACAGCAAAGTGAAAGGCATTTAGAGACCTTCATGACATTGTGACCACTTTCATAAGACACAAGATGTTTCCATCACGTCTGGTGTTGCAAGATATATGTCATGATAACCTATTCAGGATGTACTGTAAAAGAACTTGAGCAGCTTGAGTATACAACGTGAATTACAGTGATATAAATTAGTTTGGTGTGAACTAAATTGAACTACTAAGCACTTAACATGTACTTAATTTGTTAGATGTGTAATGTTAAACTTTTTTTTAGACCAATCAACGTTATTCCAGTAATAACAACATCCAATATATCACAAAATAATTAAAAAGTTAATTAAGAAATCTGTTGGATTTCACAAACTCCCTGAAAAACCAGATGACCAGTTGGCAGGTCTCTGTGTCAAGACCTCACTGAGCTTATTCTCTGAACCTATCACAATTTCACGGAAATAGCACAATTTCCGTTTCAGGGCTAGTTTCAGTGAAGATGTGCCCCCCAGCCCGTTACTTGATGCACTGACAGTGTAGCATGTCCCAATACACACATTGTCCGAAAATTTCATCCAAATCCGTGCACTACTTTTGAGTTATGTTGTACAAACACACACACACACAGGCGAAAACATAACCTCCTTGGCGGAGGTAATTAAAATAGAAAAGTGCCAAAATGGCTGCAGAATACTTGTACTATCAGACAGTTAAAAGTGTAAACTAGAGTATTGTACAAGTTCCCCCTAAGGCCACAACTGCTTCCCGAACCTGGTAGGTAACTATTAGCCTCATGAGACCAAACTGATCTCGCAAGCTTCAGGTCTTCACTCGCAGCTCAGTCTGGCTACTTTCCGTTGAAGATAATTTGGAGCAGTTCACCAAACAAACATCCAATCAGCGTTGGCTTTGAGGTGGGTTGAGGTGTGGCACAACGAGAAGCGTGTCTAAAGAACATGTACGTATGTTAGTACGTCATATGTTTCGTTGGTCTGATTGGTTGATTTGGCCCGTCTATCACCAACATAGGTGGTGATAAGCAGATGCCTTATCCAATCAGCCAAAACGAAACTAACTAACCAAAACTACTTCAATGGATGGTTCCCAGATGGAATTGTGGGAGCAAGTCCATCTGGCGGAGTCAGGTTAGGTAACTATGAAAAGCTGTCTAACTAGCCATATGTATGAATGTTCTTTTAGTCTACCCCCTTATTCTGCCCTGCATGTTATGGTAGATTTCCCAGTCCCCCCAGGATTTCGCGGCAGGTTTTCTGAAAAGTTGCGGCAGAAGTTGCGCTGATTTTAGGCATTTTATTGCGAGAAAATTGCGGGGGCCAGGAAAAGTTGCGGAAAGTTGCGGGGTTTTTTTGTTTTTGTTTGTTTTTTAAAGCAGCACATTTTGATGTGTTTGATGATGGTAGGTGGTTATAGCTATGCAGTGAACAAGGCCATATTGCAACAATAGGTTTTCTTTTATCTTGAGGTTGTTTACCATCTAGAACTGCAGAATGCACATCATGGATGGCTGATGGCAATTATGGTTTTAGTTATCAACCCTTTATATGACTACATGCCATCAAAGTTCATCTGTAAACCAGAACAGAATATTATATTAAAAATATATCTGAAATAGTGATGAAAGTGCTGCTTTAAAGCAAAGAAGGAGGGAGTGGTTGTTGCTTGTCATCATCTTCTGCTTCATCATATTCATCACCATAACCTTAATCATATTGGGCTTGATTGATTGCACTGAGTAGACTGTGGCTAAGCATTAGTAAAACTGTGGTATACCTAATGTGAAGCCATTGCCAGGGAGCTAGCACTCTTTATATATTTAGAAGCTACAAGTGAAGTAGTTCCACAGCAAGAAGCAAGGCATGAACTGTAGGCTACTGTTTGTCATACAATAAATAACTGTGTGGCAATTACTTGGCTGAAAAAAAAGCTGAATTTAAATGCAAAAATGTAAAAGCCATCTAATAAGCTTTGTACTTCATACAAGTCAAAACAGGATTTGATATCTTAAAACATGGAAAAGATGCAGGCTAGCTTACACAAACTGAAAAAATTGACTGTTCTGAATTCTGATAGACCTAAGAATGGGAACCAACTTCATGTGCGTTCAATTTTGTCGAATTCTTCATGGAGATAGTTCTACAGTAGCCTACATTAGCAATAATGAATTAGCAATTCAAACTCGTCATTTAGATAACTTGTGACTTTGGAATCCACACGCATGCGCACACATGGAGGGAGAGGGAGAGAGACGTGCGCAACTGAAGAGAGCTCATTCAGTCCAATGCGTAATTTAAGGTAACACTTGCCTCATAACATAAACGTAACGTAAATGACAATAGCCTAAATTATCAAGAATATTGTGATTAGCAGCTGTTTTGAACAGTAATATTTGCACCGCAAAACAAGGAGCAGGAAAAGCTCTGCACCCGTTGATCTTTCACTCGCGAGTGATTGGTGATATTTCGAGAAACCTTCCAGGAAGTTGCGGGAAAGGTGCGGTGATTCCTCAAAATTGCATGGCCGCGATGAAGTGGCGGGGATTGGTTGAAGTTGCATTGAAGTTGCAAATCGCAACATCGCGAAATCCTGGATGGTCTGATTTCCCCCTTTCACTTGAGATCAATCAAGCTGCCCCCCTCGTAACCACAGAGAAGAATGTGAATAAAGAGTGAACAAACATAAAAATGTTAGCGTTTTTTTTTTATTGGGATTATTTCTAGTGAAAATGTTGGCCAGCTGTAGTTCATTGTGATTTGCAAGGGCCTCAGAAAGAAAAGAAAAAAACCTCACTATTGAGGATCAGTCAGCACCATGGATAGTTCCTGTTGTGTTATGATGTAATTTTAACTTCTACTGTAAAGACAGCCATTCATTCAATACCGGCCAAGTCAAGTCAAGTTTAGACAAAAGTTCAGGCAAACAGAAGTGATAATGAAATGATGGCATATGGCGCATACACACACACACGCACACACACACACATACACACACACACACACACACACACACACACACACACACACACACACACACACACACACAGCAGGCAGACGCTGATCATAACATATCTCTGCTTTACAAGCTACAAGCACCTCCACCTACTGGTTAACCTGTAATGTCACAAGAAATCATGACAAGACATAAAATACATACACAATTTACCCATACACATGTACCATTCGCCCAGGTACTTCACAGTAATCTAGGGAAGTTTGTTTTACTGTGCCACAATTAGTTAACATTAGCTACCGGTACACAAATTAGGTCTACCAAATGCTCTTATACGTACCAAAAGAACTCGACAGCCTCAAAGAACAGGGATATGGGCTGGACTCCCTTTAAAGGAAGGGTATGAAATGCTTTCCTGGAGCACATTTTACTATATTGTTTCATATCACCTTCCCAACCAACCCGAAAAAAATTGTTTTGTCATCTGCGGAACAAACAGGACTTAAATCCCCCACTTGCAAGATTTAGGTAAAATTACGATGTTTCCTACTCATTGTACCTTTATATACATTGACTAGAGCTCATTGGGATTGATACATGAAATGTTCCGGAGTAAAATGAGCCCCATCGTGAGCTTGTCCGTGCCTCCTAGAGGCAGGTATCACACTTGTAAGATCTGTTGGAGCATCCACCCCCCGTAGGTGGAGCTCCGGACATAGAAAACCGCAGCCCTGCCTGTGGTCCCTTTCAGGAGTTCTGATCCCAAATGAGTAAAAGGTGATCTGCAAAACTTTATTAACATGGGGCGTTGTTAGCAAAGTCTTAAAGCTTCAGTTTTTTTTTTCCTAAATAGCGACTACTTCAAGAACATCTTGACAAGAATATCATGATGAATATCAAGTTTTATAACAGAGTTTTATAAAACAGAGTTGCCAAATGCAGCTTTAATACAAAACTAAATAAGAGTATAATGGTCAAATGACTGAAGTTCATGTGATTACCAAAGAACAAAAGCTATTTCCTTAACAATGGATTAATCATCTTGATTATTAGTGATTAGTCAGATGGGCAAGTCCAGACAATAAGTAAATACAAACACCTCTCAGTTATCCAACTCCACAGTGCATCATCATTAACCTAGGCGACTACAGTTGCCAAAGCTGTGTAGTTAAACGTCAAATTTTAAAATGGTTTTCAAAATAAAAAATAATTGATTTTCAGAAACAATAATAAAGGCCTCTAAAATAAGCTGAGAAAATTAAACAGGTAGCTGGCTTTATACTCACCACTCTTTCCTACCATATTTAGATATCCTCAAGTAAATCCCTCCTCCACATTCTGCCCGCCCAGAACTTCTCGTTTAAAGGTGCGTATAACAGACACGACAATTTCCATCGGCATCAAACAGTCAAGTTTACATTACTGACGCCTATCATGTCCTCGCTCAGAGTAACTATTATTGCTCTCCTCTCAGGTATGTTTCAGTTTTTATCGTTTCATTTTGTCTTAATTTAGTCCCTGTGATGTTTCAGACCAGTTATGATTGAAGTGAAGTAATACACTTGGATTGACTTGACATGTCAGTGAATGATTTGCTTGACTGGTAAACAAAAATAAATCACCCACAAACTTTTTCAGGTGTCATACAATTGGCTCTGAAGTTGTCTGGAACTGAAGTGGATCTAACGGTCAAGCCAGGGGATAATGTTACTATCTATTGTGACCGTATGTGGGTTTATGGCAAACACACTTACTGGTATAGAAACTGCTCACACTATAGGCAGCCCTCATTGGTGATCTCAACCAATGAATTCAGAACAGTTTCTACCAAGGATAATACATTAGTCTCCAGCTATGGCTCTGAATGGAACTCCAGCAGCCAGTCCCACGATCTACTGATCAAGAACATCACTGAGTCTGAGCTGGGAGTCTACTACTGCTCCGTTGCTGAGATTAAAGTGATGGACCAAACTGTAATTCAGCAGAAACTGTATCATTCTTTTGGGAACATCACTTACAAGCTGTCCTTTGAAGGTAAGATCACCGCAAGGATAATTTCATTTGAGAGATGTATGAATGGCTCTGGATTATTCCTGTTGATGATTAGGGAAAACAAATTCACCATTACCATTACCATGGCCATTAATTGACAACAAATTACATTACAAGTCACTTATTAAAGGTGCCCCGCCACACAAAACCGTTTTTACCTGTTGCTTTTGGTATAGAATAGGTCTATATGACCTCGAGTTACACCGTGCATGTGAAAATGTAATACTGTCTTCGCTATCGGCAATAGCCCATTAAAAGAAATAGCGGAGAAATTAGGTCAATTTGAATCCATGGTCTGTGCTACGTAGTATAGACAACGTTACAGCCATTGGCTGACTGAGGAGAATTATCGCCCAATCCATGCTCTCCTGTATTTGACTAAAGCCCGCCCCTTGAAATACTCGCGAAAAAGAAGGAATATCCATGAAATGGTAACAGGCAACTATTTTTAGTTTTATCTGAATATCAAGACGTTAGTGAGTTTAGCTTTGGCTATGAGTTTAGCAAACTGTTAACTCATCTACCTGCTAGTCCATCATTTATTCAGTGTCCTGTATATTTTGAGAAGAACTTGTCAACTTGGCGAATTCAACAGTCTTGGTAAGTGTAACGTTAATCTGACTGGATAGGCAAACAGTCGACTACTCTTGCAATAAGTATCTGATTATGTTGGCTACTGTGACATCCTGACTATGTAGTAAGCTTACCTTTGCAAAGTGGCTGTTTACAATCTGCAAGCTAGGTTGGTGCAGATATCCTCTTTCTCGGTTTCATGATAATATTCCAAGGTTTTTTTTTTCATACCTCGCAATTCGCAATTAAAACTAATGTAAATATTCAGCCCATGTGCTTTACAACGTCGAGCTTCAGCAGCGAATCAGAGCGCAGCCCATTATCACAGTGGGAAAAAAACCGGAAGAACCGCATGAAATTTTCGAAGGCTATTCCTACACTCTGCAAACGATCTAATTACGGTCTCTTTGGGCCGTTCTCAGTCCAAGTGAAGTCGCATACCCTATTTGTAGACCTCAAAGAACAATTTAAATACCCTGTAGTGGTGTGGCATGGCACCTTTAATATATTATTCTCCATTAGCTATTTCTACCTACAGTGTTCCATTAATAACTAGAATGTATCTGATATATAAAATCAGATACAACTACTACAGTAACTTAATATGAATAAGTCGCTTGTCAACTGGGACCTCAGCATTTATAGGCCTACAACTTGTCCTGCTGAACTAGTTAAGAATCAAGATAATCAGGTCAGGAACAGATTACCTTTGTTTGCTTCTTATTCATTTATTTTGTTTCCCCAACATCTGTTGGTGTTTTATTTTGGATTTGTGATTTCTTTGCATACAGCAGTTAGTCCTTCTCCTACACCCTCCAGTCCTTCTCCTCACCCTGACGGTGATCAGTGCTGGCCATTGCTGGTCATCTTGTGTCCTGTGTGTGCTCTACTCTCTGCCCTCATCTCCTCCACCTGTGTCTACTGCCACTGCCGCTCTAAGACTGGTATGATTCAAGATCATCTTTTTTTGAGCTCCACGAGAATTTATGTTGTCATATTATGAACCATAGACTAATGAGCTACATGATGACATTGATATTAATAGGACCAGTTGAATGTGGAGAGCGCTTGAAGAAAAGAGAAAGTCACACAGGAAAACAGGTACCTCACCAATCTTTTACCAGAAAAAAATGAAACGTAACAAAAGTAAAAAAAAAATTTAAAAAAGTCGCTGTAGAAAGAAGGTAGAAAGTTGCAGTCTTTCTTCTGAATCCCAGTGAGATTCAGTGGCTTTTAATTTATGGTCTATTTCTATGTCAATATCATTTGTACTGTCATTTTAGGATGATGACAGAGAACTGTGTTATGCATCGCTGGATATACCAACCAGAGCAAACACAGTTAAACTCAAGAAGAAGAGAACTCCAACTCAGAACTCAGACTTCAGCACTTATTCTGAGGTCAGGACACTTCGTGCATGAACAGGATTTAACATGACAAATGAAATGTTCTAACTGAAGATTTCCTTCATACAGACTAAAGATCCGCGACGAGACGGGCTGCGACGTTCTAAAAACCTCCAACATTCTAAAACTCAGAAACTGCGATTTGACATGTTAAATCTTTTGTGACGGCTTGCAACTGCTTGCAACAACCTGCAATTATTGATTCACACCGCCGCAACTACTTTCTAAAACGGTCTCATCTCGTTGTGGATCTTCAGTCTGAATTGAGCTTTAGTAGGCAGTGAAACACTGGGGCTTCAGCATAAAAGAGATCTACCATATTATAGCTATCTCAGCTCTCTCCCCTGGAAGGAGACGAATAGTGTCTATGTTTATTAGCCTCTGCATTACTATATTGTTTTTCATTCCTGAATAAACCTGACAAGTCTTCCTTACAAATATACCAATGATCATTTGGAATTCTGTACTCCTGCGACAATGTTACTTAGTCAAAACCATGGACAATTTCTGATCCACCATGTATGGTGGGTATTTCTCCCCAGGCAGTTGGATTGAGCCTATGGGGTGTGGTTCTGCACAAGGTTTCGTCCTACTACAAAAAGAAGAGAGTTTTTCCTCAACCTTATTACTCGGGTGCTCCTTGTCCTGTTTGTAATTAAGCACCACAAGGCAAATGTATTTTATTGGCACTCTACAAATAAAATTGAATTGAAATTATCCTTGTTGTTGTTGCAAGTGTTCTGTTCTATTCTGGCCTGCAACATCAAACTCTTTGTTCAAAGGTGCTGGTGGTGAGTGGAAACATCAGGGGGTTCTGCAAAAAAGCTTTTGCACGAAGCCCTTTTGATCAGCGCGGCATTCACTGACGAGTTAGGCTTCTTGTGGTTTCTTAAGTATATCAAAAACAATTGTCAGGCCCTTGAAGAAGAAAACTTTTGACCTTACAAGGATACAAGGAGTTTTTATTGTCACATGCATATGATTACTACTGTAAAAAATGCAGTTAAAATTTGTGTCTGGTGTCAGCCCATACGTGCAAGTACAGAAGTGCAGTAGGAAAGTGGCAAGATAGGAGGTTTGGCGGGGGGCGGGGGAACACCAACAAGGAGCAACCAAGAGCATACCGTACTTGTTATACACTTAAATTGTGTAGATAAATATTAGTCTAGAACCTTAAATTGTATCAGTGAAATAAAATATAAAGCTGAAAGGTGCAGAACTCAAAGATGTGAAATTATTGTGATTGTGAATACGTTGGACGGATAAACCTTCAAGGTTTTGTGTTTGTTTGTTTTCATCAAGCACATGCACTCTTGTAGTGTGATAGGTGCTGCACTTTAAAAGGATTGGTTCCTTCTCACATTTGTAGTGATAGGTTTGCTGTTCTGTGGAATTAGATACCTTCCAACTGCCTGACAATACTGCAGCAAATGAAAGCATTGAGCTATAGCGTGGTCATAACCAGCCACTTGTTAACACTAATATGAGGGTCTGAGATCTTGGCTATTGAGAAACGATTGCTTGCTGGACACATTTAAATTCAAAACGATTGGATCAGCCCTCGACAGTTTGCCAATCATATTCTCGCGCTGCATTCTTTAAGTTCGCTGATTGGCTCATGGTTGATGCAAACAAGATCAATGGTCATGGTCCCAGACCCTCACTTGCCACTGGCAAAATAGTTTGTCTACCCCATGTTGAATAGTCAAAGTTGAATGTTGTTGAGCTTTAACCGTGGTTTGTGCTAGGGCTGGCACTGCTGCTTTGAAATCTTCTAGTTCTGTGCAAAGCATTACATGAAGGTTTTCAGAGTGCGGTGTTGCTACGGAGCTGAAGATATCAAGAGATTTCCAAAATAATAATTTTGGAAAGACTGATTGATTTTTTAATTCATTTATTAGATTTAGTAAAAAAAAAAGTTGTTGTCCTCTTGTTATGTAGCTGTGACATCTAGAAACACATTGAACTTCATAGGCCTACACTGTTCAGCTTATTGTGGGTTTCCTGCAGTACAGGGCGTGAATGTCAAGCACCTTGGAGGCCTGTAACATGGTGGTGATCACTTTCATCACAAATGTTTCCATCTCTGGTGGTGGTGGGTATCAAGGGGGGTCATGATAACATCTACAGGAAGTGAATGTAGTTTACTTACACTTGCGTGACAATATATTCTGCTCTTTTTCTGACGAGTCTTTGAAGATGCAATATGTCTATTGGCCCACCTCTGAGGCAGCACTACTTTTGCAACTTCAAATAGCACTTGACCACAGGAGATACCTAGTGTCAGTGTGAGTAATATACCAATGATGCAATGAATTATTCTCAGTAAACACAAGCTAAACAGAAACTGAAATAGCTCATGGCGTAAAAACGGTCAAAATCCAGGGATCATGGTTTGACAGGCTGTCATGCAAACATTCAAAATGAGTCTCTAGTTTTCTCTACATCAGGTAGGCTATTAATTTGAATTCAATGAATCTCTCCTACCCTCTCTTGTGAACAACATAGACATGCAAAGCTAATAAGGAAAGATGTTACATCACAGAAGCACCTACGTCTTCTCTAACCAGCATCCATGAGTTTATAAAGTCATTGCTAAAGCCAACTCTTGTGTAACAACTAATTAATAATAAATGTAAAAGTCAGTGAATTCCACATGGTTGAGTTCCCACTACTTTTATAAATGAAATACTGTTTCTTATGCATCTTTTAATTGGTTTGGTCATGTGATGTGATTCAGCCTTCAGAGTTGTTTGTAGGTGACTTCCGTGCAGACATCATCCACATCCTTCTGGCTCCACAGGAACTGATGGGGCAGTGATGCAGTAACCTGTATCAGAGTAACAGAGCAAATGAGTTAGAACAGAGTAATGCATATCATTGCCTAACTGTAATTCTGGTTCCAAATCAGACAGTACCTGAGATCCAACACCTTTCTTTCTGGCATACTCTGGGAATGACCCTATGGACAGAATGACCAGAGAACATCTGTTAGTGTGGATGTGGCAGAATGGCTAGAGTGAACATTCTTGGTTACAGTGAGGTCTCTTGACCTTACCAGTCTTGTTCCAGAGGAGCTGCATGCAGAGGAAGGCCATAAGAGCAGACACTAGAGCACTAAAAGGACACAAGGACACCAGCAGCATCCTGCACTGACCACAGTCTGGGGGAGGAGGAGGAGGAGGAGGACAGCTGGGCACAGGGGAGGACACAGGAGCTGGAACATTAAAAATAAACACACT
>JAODXP020007308.1:0-72223 GCA_027497455.2 Sardinella longiceps | reverse complement strand
GTGTAATGTACAGTAACTGTGCCAAAGTGAACTAATACAAGAGTTCCAGATGAGGGGTGGAGTTTCTGTCCTACTGTAGGTGCTTGGCAGGAGGAGAAGCCCCTGTTCATGGCTTCATCCCAGCCACTGTGTGTGTGTGTGTGTGTGTGTGTGTGTGTGTGTGTATGCGTGTGTGTGTGTGTGTGTGTGTTCTGACCTTGAAGAGCAGAGGGATATCAGACATCTGGTCAAACAGCAGCACACTGGGCCTGTTCTCCTCTGGCCAGCTACCCAGGAACTGCAGGTAGCTACTGTCCGTCACCTGCCCAACCAAAACAACAAACAAACAAACAAACAAACTGTTAGCCAACACGCTACTACACACACACACACACACACAGACAGACAGACACAGACACACACACACAAACAGACACAGACACACACACAAACACTAGACTTTCTAAATGCTAACGTCACCTTAACTAACTTAGATGGCTGAGAAATTATTCACACCTTCTCTGTTCCAGGTGTTTTAATCTTCTAATACACAGAAACAAATCAGAGGATTCTTTTTTTGTTTGCATCAACCTATTCTAAAACTGTGCTATACATGAAATACTACACGTGTGTGTGTGCGACGTGTTTGCTGTAACAGAACAGTGTACAGTTTGTGTGTTGTATCTGAAATGCTGTGTGTGAATGAAATCTGAAATACTGTGTGTGTCTGTGTTTTGTATCAGCAGAAACTGGTGAAGGTGCATTGTTGTTGCACTGTGTGTGTGTGTGTGTGTGTGTGTGTGTGTGTGTGTGTGTGTGTGTGTGTGTGTGTGTGTGTGTGTGTGTGTGTGTGTGTGCGTGTGTGCGTGTGTTGTATCAGCAGGTTCATAAGAAACTGGTGAAGATACATTATTGTTGCACAATGTGTATGTGTGCATGTGTGTGTGTGTGTGTGTGTGTGTACAGTAGAAGCTGTAATGTTATACATGCCCTTTCCACTTGTCTCTGTGGCAGCAGGTTCTCCACAAACTGTCTCAGGTGTTCTCGTACAACGGCGTAGTTAAAGACGGTCACTCTGCCGTTGATCACGCCCAGGATAGACGGCGTGCGGTGGACACCCAGCTGGTTGGCCAGGCGACGCTCGTAACCAATGTCAACCACACCTATACCCACACCTGGGAATTCACACACACATACACAGTTAAACACATACGCAAGCAGTTACTACCGTACCACATGATAATTAGATGGGACATTCTACCCATTTTACGCTTTCTCTTGTTAAAACAACACCATGAAGTTTGTCAAACATACAGTTAAACACACACACACACACAAACACACACACAAACACACACACACACACACACACACACACACACACACACACACACTACTGTACCACATGATAATCAGATTGGACATTCTATCCATCTTTCCCTCTCTTGTGTTGAAACATCATGTGGTTTGTCAAACACAGGATATGAGAGGAGGCTAAAGGATTGCCACTTCTCAACCCCTTCTGTTCGAAGGAGATTTAACCCTTCTACTCCTGTCCACTACGTCACAGCAGGCCCCAGCATTTCAAACATTCCCTCATCTCCTCCACACTCATCTCCTTCATGTCATTAATAGACCTACTCTCATACTCTCCATAGGGGGCGCTAGTGGATATCATCTGCATGTGATCTCCATTGCTTGTATGCCAGGACCACGGCTAGCTCCCACACCAACCATGCATGTGCAGTATATGCATATGCATATGGTTACTGGGTGTGAGGAAAGCAGTGAAATGATGTCTGGTGTCTACGCCTACTTCTGCATAAGGGGCGGATAGGAAGAAGAGGTATAAAGTGCAGAAGTGCAGTAGAGTAGTTCTCACAGCTCAATGCTTGATCCATCATCTATTAACCAGCTTGTGCTGCATGCTGCTTGGCTTGTCAATGTCAGCCCTGTTCAAGTGTACATTCTGATGCCATAACATACTAAGTGCTGGATCCGACGGTGAGAAAGACATCGGTCCAAACACTTGACTTTTTCAAAATAATAATAATAAAAACTAGTGCTGTCAAATGATTAAAATAATTAATCTGATTAATCACAAACTTTTACAATAATTAATCGTGATTAATCACTTTTAATCGCAACTCATTTCCATCAGTAAGAATTTGGATGCTAGGGTATGTTGGATCCTTATTTTGCCCTGTAAAGGCTCTGACACTTATAGTTGGCTTTGTTCTGCTCTAATGGGGCAATTCCCACCTGACCCCTACCCCCAAGGGTTCTCCAAACATGTTATTGGACAGTCAGGAGCTAGGCCATAACCTTTGTATAGTTTGATTTGATAGAAGAGTCATTTTCTATCTGAATTGAACGTAATAAATGCCATGAAAGTGGAACCATATCCACCAGGATTAATCTGAGTTAATTTTTTTTAATCTGAGTTAAATTTTTGGATTAATCACGTGATTAATCAGTTAATTTTGACAGCACTAATAAAAACACCAAGAGTGTGTGATATTTACATTACTTTGATGGGCATTTAAAATAATATTTATATAAAGTAGTTCCCAAATCTCTGAAGGCCCAGTCTTCTGTCCCCTGTGTTGTGGCCAGACTCCAAGTAGCTCAGTGGTGTCCTCATGTGCACCTGGGCTGTTCTAACGAGTCTCTAATTAAACACCATAGGGATCCCACACACTTCCAGACAAGACGACAGAATGGCATTCCCATTCCAAACCTGCTACCTGAACACAAGACAGCTTTCCCATCCTAACCTGCCCTTAGCTACCTGAACACCATTCTAATGCGCTTTCTTCATTATGACCCATTCTAATGAACTCTAGAAATTCTATGCCCCATTCTTATGCACTCTATTCACCCCCGCCCCTTTTTGACGTTTTTTCTTCCGCGATTGTCCTCCGATTATCTTGGAACTTCCATTAGCCACTGCCTATCATTCACATCAACGTAATTTTCATGAAATACCACAATCACAAAACTCCTGACCACAGCATAGGCTTTGCCTGTATTTGCATTAGCCATGTCCACCGAGGGAGCTGGAGCAAGACTAGCATTTACTTTCGGTTTGTGTTCACATGTTTCGTCACAGAACTCTCCATGCCGGCGTCCGTTTCCCCAAAAGCTTCCCCAGAGGCAGCTGGTTAAAGAGGAACTAGTGTATGCAAGACCCGCATTTACTTTCAGTTTGTGTTCACATGTTTCGTCACAGAACTTCTCAATGCAGGGGCCTGTTTCACAAAAGCTTGTCAAAAGCATTGCAGCCAAGTTATCAACTTTGTTTGTTGTACTGCAATTGCCCATTACCAACCAAGTTATATGTTTAGAAGACCCAAGCACTGGCCATTACACGCCTTGGTTTTCTGGTTTTGTTTTGTGCTCGCGTTTTTACCGATAGAGCTCCCCTTACAGCTATGACTCTTAACCTAATAAATTAAGATAAATTAAACTAAAACACACACTTCAGGCCCAGTGAATTGTGCCGTTAGGTGAGGTGCGTGCTAGAACACCACACTTAGCACTGAAAATGATATACAGACGACAGGAAGCTCTATCCTCTAAATGAATGAAGATCATAGAGTTTCTGCTGACTGGTTGAGATTAACTAATCACACTCAGCTGAGTGACAAAGGCACTTCATGAGCACTGATCATCCACATAGACCATGAAACTGTATATACACGTGTCAAAGTTTATTATATATAAGGGCTATACTGTGCTTATGGCCTCCATTTTGAAGGTTTTAACTCTAAACTGTACTGTCCTGTATCTAGCTACTGGTGTCTTACCCAGAGCCTCCAGCTCCTGCACTGTGTATATAGCTACTGGTGTACTGTATATATACTGTAGCTACAACACAGGACTATATGTCTCACCCAGGGCCTCCAGCTCCTGCACGGTCTCCTTCCAGACGGGCTCGATGTGGATGCAGGTGAAGCACCACTCAGACGTGATCTTGATCAGGTACGGCCTCTTGAAGCTGTCGGGCACCACCTCGTTATTGTACTGGGCGAAGTGGAGCAGGTATTTGTTGTCGGCAAAGTCGCGTCCGGCGCGCGAGAAGTGGAAGAAGGAGTCGTCGAAGTAGAAGCTGTTGTGGAAACCATGGAAACCATGAGCGGGCTGGCTGTAATGCTGGTTCTCGTCCATCTGACCGAAGCGGTCGAAGTTTGACCTCCGCTCCTCGTTGGACAGAATCTGGACAGGAGAAATGAGAATAAAGTGGACATTAAAGGAGAAATCCAGTGTAAATCAATCTGTTGTTCAAACTCACCAAGAGCTGTAGGGAGGGAAAAGAATAAGAAAATTTTATACACCCAAGACCGTTCAGTAAACTGGCAACTAACACTAAATGAACGGGGCATAAAAATGGGGCATGACAACTTACTTTCATTTTCATTTCATTATGCTCCTTTCACTCAGCATTAGCAATTGGTTTGTTATTTGGTCTATGTAGCATCACATTTTCTGATTCTTTTTCTAAAAGACAGCATTTGGGTACCTGGAACAACAGGGCTATTGACTGATTCATATCGGCTTTTTCCTTCAACATTCTGAAAACAGTCGTACGGCTCTTGAAAGCAGCTGTATGGCATTAGGTTTCTGTGCTATGAACTCCTTCATACTAGTTAGAGTAGGCTAGAGATAGCATCAACACCAGCTGTAGTCAGGGCGTCGTGGTGGTGGTAGTGGGGGGGCAGGTAGGGGAAGGCCTTTGAGTAATCTGGAATTGCATTCCGGGGGACCCATGGCGACTGCTTCTGCATAGGGCCCAGAATTTGGTGCTACGCCCCTGACTGTAGCAAGGTATCAATCATTACATGTTATGGCAATATTTAACATAACATAATAACAACTTAGCGCCTCGTGACAACTGTATTTGTATTTGGCATTCTATAAAAAAAACATGAATTGAATCGAAGACCATGCACTACAAATATCACACTACTGACACACAGTAACATGCATATCATCACACTTTTACCTCATAGGACTTGGTGACCTTGATGAACATGTCCTCTGCCCCGGGATCTTTGTTTTTATCTGGGTGCCTGTGGAAGAAGATGAACATGAAGACAGCTGACTTTTTACACTCGCACCCAAAGTACTTTGTGAAGTATTAGAGTTTGAACATGCCTATACTGTTGAAATAAAACAGCTGTGTCAGTCTAAAGAGCCACACCTGTTGTGTGCAGAGACAGCCGAGCACAAGTGTGTGAAATATACCATCTTGAATACCATCAGAAACCTTGTATGTGACAGTAGCTTACCATTCCTTAGCCAGCTGCTTGTAGGCCTTCTTGATCTCCGGCTGGCTAGCCTTCCTGTTAACATTCAGAACTTTGTAAGGGTCAAACTCGGCTGCGGTTGAAGACTCCAGGAGCAGCAGCAGCATGGCCAACCACAGGACCAGACACACCCAGGACAGCCTCCAGTGACCACCCATCCTCCTCTGCATGGCTAATCAGGTTAGCTATGGGGGGGACACACACACTTAACTTATTATCCATCAGCAGCGGCCATTCACTACCACCAATGAGGGAGATCTGCACAGAATTGTCTTTTTACTTTTCCTCCCTGTTCCAAAGTCTCTCTCTCTCTCTCTCTCACACACACACACACACACACACACACACACACACACACACACACACACACACACACACACACACACACAAATTTTAATTATCAAAGGGTAAAGCAAATGAGACTCTGTTCAAGAGTAAAATTAACCAGCAATTTAATTAAAGCCTAAAGTGCCTTCCTCGATAAATTTATTTTATGGAGCTATACTAAAATAGTCTAATTTAGTATTGCTCTTTAGTTAAATTCTAATATATTGTCTAGTTTCATTCTTGCATGTCAATGTGCTTGAGATAATAGCAAACTATGCAGACCTAGGCCTAGGGCTGTAGGTGTGACAGCCAGGTGCTCAGCTAACGTAAGGTGTTGTGTTTTTGACCAATATGACCATTCGAATACTATCTCTCTCTACGAAAATCATCCATCATATCCCAAAACCCTAAATGATTTAAAGAGTTAGGCTACTACAGGCTGAGAGATCAGATATGTGAGACCATGGATGGACAACCCATGCACAGTTGGTGGCAACGAGTCGTGTGTCGGTTTTTACAAATAGATGCAATGTACAACTATCGTTTATATCAATTTCAAAAAACTAATTTAACGCCTAACGTTAGTATTAAATGTAGCTTAAACGCTAGAAATTGTATGTTTCATTGTATGGGAAGCTTCAGCGACTTGGCTGCACGGTATCTTGAATTCTTTGATTGCTAGCCTAAGCTAGCGATTTTTTTTTTGCTAACGTTATACCAGAGACGGAGTATCTCTGGTTATACATTGGTGATGCTGTCCAAATGTCAGTTCTTTCACAAGACTCAACATTGAGCAGATTGACAGAGACAGTTTCCAAATGCTGCTACCTCTATATGAGAATAAGAATAACAATAACACTGCCAACGATCAAACACTATCCTAAGGTGAGGCACACCAAATAGGCTACAGTATAATAAAACGAAGACTAGCAGTTGTCATGCTATCAGCTGGTTAGCTCTCTAACCCTGCAATGCCCGAAGAGCACTTCCAACGCAGTAACGTTAACGTTATCACACTGGCGAAATTATTTCGCCACAACATACACATTTTGCAAAGTTATTTGATGACAATACCTGAGAGAGAATTTTGACACAATCAAAGTTTCCCCAAAGACATTTTATATCCCTGCCAATGGACCTGTTCGTATTTCCAGGGCTAACAGCCGGCGACAGGGAACCAGCAAGCAACTTCTCTGTGGTTGGTCCGCCTGTACGACATCCAGTCCCCCATCCACCACCCACCACCTCAGCGTTTCCTCCGCCCCAATATCATCATAATAAAAGTCCAAACATACATTAGGCTATAGCAGTGAGAAGAAACGCAATTTTTTTTTTTTTTTTTTTGTGGAGAAGTGAAACATAAGTTGTAACATAATAAAAAAGCTAGCAAAATTCCATGCTGAAGAGCAACATGTAAATTTGTGGCTGAGCCTATATTCAACAATCTATTAAATTACTAATGTGATACAAGGCATGCAACAGAATTTGTGCAAGGCTCTAAATTAGATATGGGTAGCCTAGGTTCATCACCTGATTCCATTTGGCATCTTGCAAAGCTACCAAAAACAGCAGGAAGGCAACCGAAACAAGTTAGCCAGCTCCCAGCAGAGGGCAACACTGCATTTCTGTGTCCTGAAGTTTGGGGACTGAGATTTGTTCTGAGGACTATTTTATATAGCCTAGGGGCTATGGGGCTGGCTGCTGATTTCCTTTTCGATAATCATTGATAGCATTTGATAGGTTTTTAGATTAATCTTGCCCAGAATTCCCGGGCAATGATAGCTGTGCCAGACCACAGTTCATTTCTGAATGTGGTCACGCAAGCCAGGCTAAAGATCAGCGTCAGCCCCTGTACCAAATGGGCTCCAAAACAAGTTGTACAAGAACTGCCCCCAACTGGTGAGGATTCTGTGGAAACTAATGAGTGTATGGCACAAGACAGACAAGTCAGACCGTTCATCAACGGTCTATGTTCCGAAAGGAATGTAAAGGCCTAAGTAAAGTAAGTAAAGAGTGTGTAAGTGTGGGGAAAACAGCAAGTGACTGGTAGCAAGCAATTGTTGTACACATACCAAAAGAGGAAAACTCTCGGACCATCAGCCATTTTATGAGCATTGACCTGCTCAACGTGGAGACATTATAGATATTATATATATTCTCTGTCCTTTCCTCTACCTCCAGTAGAATGACCAACTTCCTCATGGCAAATGGGTACATCAATACAAGGTGCCAGAGGGGCAGAAATCCCCAGTTTCCCCTCCATGATTTGGGAACAAATCCAGCAGACAAAGAGAAAGAAATGCAATCAGCATGTCGTATGGTTAGACTTTACTAATACATACGGGTCATGTTCCAAACAAGCTCATTGACTTAACCTTGGACTTCTGTCATGTGCTAGCCTGGCGAATGCCAAACTAAAATCACAAGTGATATTTAGTCTGGGGACCTACCTATTGCATTTCTCGTAGCGGAAGCATCGTTTACAATTGTCCATAGCCGTTTATTGGGCGCTACGAATGTCTATCATAGCGTCTGTACATACCTCGGAACCAATACCAGAGCAACCACATGACGTAAAATGCAATCGAGGGCCGTACAAATCCCTTTTTGTTCTGCGATTGGATACCGAAAGCAGGCGAGAAAAACGGCCATGGTCACCATGCTCCTCTGCAGAGTGAAATGAAATAAGCGAGCAAAGGAGCATGGGAATTCCCAGGCTAGTCATGTGCCAGACTGCATCAAGAACATCATCGCCAGGTACCTCAGCATGGCAACACAAAAGCTTCTGTTTTCAAAGTATGATTTTAACCACTTGATGACTATACCAGTGAACCCGACCTAGTTACAGTATCAAGTTGTTGCAGTAGTATGTTGTGATCAACAATTTCAAAGCTGCACTTAAATCCAATAACACCAGGACAGATGTTTGCATGCATCTGTTTGCTTTTACCTGTTCAAGACATCGCAGCAACATACAGCAATACTGTATTGTGTCTATAGGAGTAGCAATTCAAGGGAATTCAATCTATATACATCTATGTTCAATCTATAGACAGCCATACATAATCTATGTACATAATATAATATGTAATTTATCTTATCCAGACACCTCTCCTTTGAGGTTAATAGAGTGCAGTAGTACAATAAGACAATTAGTTTGATACTCACAGTTTGCAGCTCCACTAAAAGGCATCAGACACAAAACTATCCACATGCACAGCATTGTCTGGGGGAGAGATGAAAGCTTTGAAATAAAGCTAATATAAGTATGAGTACGGGTATAAATACTAAAATATGGTAAGAGTATTAAACCCAATTTGTGGTAGGAAATGACATCGAAGTTATCACTTTTTTATGTGAGCCTTCCACATGACTGTCATTATCCTGTCAATGGTTATCTCAGGTTTATGGACAACATGACGACGTGAAAGTGGAACAAAGACCAGGATTGAACCAAACAGGTCAATTAACCACATCAATATTCACTCATTTTCTCACACTTGTAAACCACCCCTTCATTCTTAGATATACTTTATTCTCAATGATTAATTTCATTGTTGAGAATAAAATACAGTATATCAGAATGGAAAATGGAAATATCTAGCATGTAAGACGTTTTCCAAACCTGTGTCTATTCTTCTTATTCCAGTGCATTCATTTGCATGTGTTAATCAGAGACTGTGTATGAAAACTGAGCCATGAACATCTGATAGCAGTAATGTGACATTACAAATATCTTCTCTACTTGATATAACGCAAGTCTTTCATTAAAAATCAATAATTTTCCATGAGATTAAGCCATAGTATATTTAGATACAAACATATTTTGGTCCCCAAGTTGGCCTTTCTAAATCATATAACGGACACCAATACAAGTAATATTATAAATCTGGGGTCTTACCGTACTAGCCAATTTTGCATAACTTTACAGATCCATTCAGTGAAGATGTATCATTTTAGAAGTATGCACACATACCGTTTACCTCACTCACGTCAGATCATGCGCTACGTAACTTTCGTAAGGCCTCCGCTACATCTGACGTGAGTGAGGTAAACATACCGTATTGCCAACAATCTAAATGTTGATGGTAATATACCAAGGACCAGTTTTTGGCACATTGATTCACATTTAATTTCTCAAATATCCGATACAATACTTACCGAAGTGCTGTTGTCTTCAAAGCAACACCAGTAGGAATACACAACCTCTCAGGTAAGGATTCGATGGGTGCTTCATGAACAACACAATCATCTGATATGGAAGTTGTGTGACTGTTACACACACATCCCGCCACACAGTTTTATGACCTTCATATTGTTGTCATTTAAGTCATATGCTCAGGGATCTTTTTGTGATAGACTCTCTTATGTCATTTATTTACCTTGAAAGAAATAAGCTGAGATGTACAGTAAAAGCTTTTAATTTGTTTTAAAGAAAATCAGAAATGCAAGTGTTAGCTTTAAAGTATTAGTTTATTTAATACAGACAAATAAACATTGGTGTATGGGCAAAGGTACATACATACATTCCACAGGACTAAAATCATCACACACAACGATTCTCACCATTAGGTAGGTGAATGAGTTGTGACTGCATTACCCAGACAAGACAGTCACTCATTAACAAAGGATTGCACAATTTTGCATCTTTGCATCATCATACACACTTGAACAGCATCCCATTCTGCTCCAAACCACACTGGGATTGATGCTGGATTATTAGAAGATCTAGAGTGAGAGCAGTATCCCCACCCCATTACTAATGAGGAGAAGAGTCATGTGTACAAAGAATCTCTGGTTTATTAGATTGCAAGCACAAGAGTGGCAAAGACATGTCAAATACATGTTCATAAGCATTTCTTAAATTGATATTATATGCTAAGTCTCTACAAGAGAAACTGTCCAGGGTGCTGAAATTAACATAGGCCTACAGTATTCCACATCACTGGTCATACATTCAGTCAATGTTGATGTTATTTTCGAGCATGTACTGTATTGTATACGGTCATGACTTAATGGAAGAGGGTGATGTGGCCTGTTCAGGAAATATAAGGAGTCAAGAGTCCAACTTGGGGACTCTGGTCCAGAGATATGCTAACACAGCTTTCCTCAGATTTCTTAAGAATAATGATCGTCAGTGAGTGAGAAAGAGGAATGTGAGGATGTGTCTTGTTGAGGAGATAAGGCTTCAGAGTCCAATATGGGTCCCATTGGGCAGTCAGATCTGGATGTGTTAAGGATGTGGGCACAGCTCTGCTCAGATGTACTCTTATGACACAACCTAATGGGCTCCTTATCTACAACACCAGGACTGATCACAGGAATCAGTTTGGGTCTGCTGGTTGGTGCCACATAAAAACAGCACAGCGACACACCCCTGTCAACATTGTAAAAGGTGAGTGTGTGTTCATCACAGTCTAGAAACACCCCTAGAATATTAAATGGCTCTTTAACAGGCACTGGAGTTGGGGGGTTTGTGTTGACCAAGAGTCCAGTCCCTTGTCTATATCTGAGAACCCAGAAGCCGTTCTGTGGGATTAAAGATATTTTTTGTGTGTGTTCTGCTGTGGTACTGCACACCCCCACATACCATGACTGTCTGTTATGATGCCCCAAAAAACTACCAAACCATGACTGCTTCTTATGACTACCCCTAAGACCACTATAACTCAGGTCCACCTCCAGTGTTTCCCTGAGCTGAAGACATTTTCACACAAAGCATGAGGGAATCCGGTCAAATCACTTAGTGGTTCAGGACAGAAGATCTTTTTTATGGTTTTATCCACTTTAAGGAGGAGGCACAGCTGAGGTATTCATAGATCCACTAAAGGAGAAAATAACACAAGTGTTATGTTTAGAGTTAGAGTTCAACCAAATTGCTGAACAAGAAAAATTGCTAAGCTGTCGTAGCAGTAAAACATGATTTTTGTATTGCAAGTTTTATGAAATAATTTGTACAGTATGTCCATGTAGACGAGACTTTAATTTCTACTGAGAGGTTGACTTTTTCTTGGAATTGCCCATATATCTATTTATATAGACAAACAACAAAACAAACAAACAATGACAATGTATAACATAAAACAAAGTAGAGAAAAACAAAATAAAACAAGACCAGAAACATCAGTCTGCATTAAAAGCAAGTGAGAAAAAGACTGGACTTAAGGGAGGTTATTGTTGTGGAGGGTTTGATGTGTGGAGGGAGGGTATTCCAAGCTCGATGGTGTTTTTGCCCCCAACAGCATCTTCCAGGCAGCACAGCCTAAAAGGCACTACCTTAACCCTATTCCTAACCCTAACCCCCTCAACCCTCATCCTAACCCTAAACTGAGGGCCGTAGTGCCTTTAAGGCAGCGCTGCCTGGAAGACACTGTTGAGGGCAAAAAATACCGAAGACTGTATTGCTCAGATTTGGAGCAGCAACAGAGAAGGCACGGTCACCACAGGTTTAAAGGCGTGTTGTAGAGTGTGTAAAGTTGGTGACTCAGTGATATTGAATGTTGAATATTAATATTACCCCAGTGCTCTTGAGCCAGTTTCAAGTCTGCACATGAAACATAAAATATCAGTTATTGATATACCATCAGCAAAAACAACAAGCTGTGATTAAACTCTGTTACAATAGGTATCAGTAATTTTGGACCTATTACCTTCAGGGTTGAACTCGTGTCTTTCAGGTTTATGACATAATGTAATGGGCCATTTGTCTTTAACTCCAGGGCTCACCAGAGGAATCCATTTGGTTTTGATGGTTGATGTCAAATTCATATGGTACAAACATACTTTATACTCAACGCTGTAGAAGTTGAGAGTCTGTTCATCACAGTCCAGAAAGACTCCAAGAATCCTACATTTGTTTTTCACATGCACTGGAGTCGGGGGTTCTGTGTTTGCAAAGACTCCTTTTCCTTTTTCGTACCAAATAATCAAAAATCAATTCTGTTGGGTTAAAGAGCTTGCTTGTGTCTGATCTGCTGAATCACTGCACACCCCTACATACCATGACTGCCGATTGCGAGAAGCTGCACAATCCCAAAACCCAGTTTCACCTCCCAGTAGAGTTTTCCTGAGCTGAAGTTATTTTCACACAAAGCATGAGGGAAACCTGTCACATATTTCTGTGGATCAGGACAGAAGATCTTTGTTCTGGTTTCATCAACAGTGAGGGAAGGAGGCACAGTCATTGGGTTAATAACCAGATTCACTAAAGGAGAAAAGGAAACATCAAAAGTAAATTTGAAATTTATATTAGTGCAATTATTCCAGAAGTTTTTGTAATATTAATATTACCCCAATGTTCCTGTGCCGGTTTCAGATCTGCACATAAAAACATCGGTTATTGATAATATATCTGGCAACCAACACAGCAAATGACAACTCTATTTCAATTTGCATATGCCAAATATGTGTACCTTCAATCTTCACATGGTAAAACGTGACAGGCTCGCTGTCTCTGACTCCAGGACTGACCAGAGGAATCAGTTTGGTTCTGATGGTTGGTGTCACATACATACGACACAGACAGTGGTAAACTTCCTTATCAACCTTGTAAAAGGTAAGAGTGTGTTCATCACAGTCTAGAAACACCCCTAGGTAACGAAACAGCTCAATTTTAGGTAAAAGAGTTGGAGGTTCTGTGTTGGCAAAGAGTCCGGTTCCTTTCTCATAGTGGAGAACCCAGAAGCCATTCCTTGGTGTTAAAGAGACTCTGTGTGTGTGTTCCGCTGCAGAACTGCTGCACACTCCCACATACCATGACTGCCTGTCATGATAACTCACAATATCCCCGTAACCCACTTCCACCTCCCAGTAGTGTTTCCCTGAGCTGAAACTCTTTCCACATAAAACATGAGGGAATCTCTTCTCTGCTCCTGAAACCTTCTGTGGATCAGGACAGAAGACTGAAGTTCTGTTTTGGTCCACAGTTAGGAAAGAAGGGACAGTCATTGGGTCTATAGTCAGATTCACTAACAAAGGAGAAAAGGAACATATCAAGAATACATTAAATAGGCTTAATTATTGATCATAATTCACATAAGTTTTATTCAATGTAATTATTAAATAATGTTTAAACTCTTACCCCAATGCTCTTGAGCCAGTTTCAGATCTGCACAAAAAACATGTTGTGGAATTAATTAAACTACTTTGCACACAGATCACATGCCTTATATTTAACAAAATACTTTGAAATGTATGCTATGTTTTTGACTGACTTACCCAGGCAGACGAACTTTGTAAGTGCAACTATACACTGGATTATTCTGTGTCAGAAGTCTGGATTATTGAAATGTACTGTGTAAATATTTACCTGTTATTGTGATTACTGCTTCCTCTGTAGTAGTTGTACAGTCTGTAGTCTCCACCTGTTGTTTAGTATCATCTAGGAAAAGTGCATTTCAAACAGTTTCATAAAGTTAAGTCTTTCCTCAAAGAACAGACAAACAAAAAAACATATTCATTCTTACTATATCACTGTAAATGGTACAGTTACACTGTCTAACAGTACAACATCAACTCAAAATCCCAACCGCCATTGCCACCCTAGCAACGGTCTAGCAACGTCATCATATTTTTCATAATTGCTGCACAAAAATTGCACATTCTGCATGCACTGTGTAATTCCTGGGAATTCTGAATGGTAAGAAAGAAAACTTTTTTAACCCTTTGTAGGTCACCCCCCAAAAATACTTTTTATTATTTTTTTTGTCTTTTCCAGCTCTAGTAAGCTCCAATAACAAGCATCAATGATTTTTTTCTCAATCGACCCCCCATCTGTATTTTGTGAGAACCTCTACCAAACAGTTTAGATGATCGCAAGGGGGGCATTTTACGGAACATTGGAAACATATAGAAAAAATAGATATACAGCTATAAACCTTTGTATATATGCATAGTTCTGCATACAATCACATTACAAAGTGCTCTTTGTTGCTTTTTCAGCAAAATTATCTACTTTTGTAATAGGCTCCTATTAAACACCATACTAATGGCGATCCCATTGAAATGCATTGGTACATGCCTCCAAGCCCAATAACCAAGGACAGGCTGGGCCAAAAACTTTGAAATAGCATTTGCCATATAAGTCTTAAATATCTAAACATGCAAAAACCAAGATAAGTCAAATGAGTATGTTTATTACTATGAAAATATGGATTTTTGGGGAGAGGAGACTCGCCCCCATTGAAAACCATTATAATATCGGACATACCCTACACTACCTTGAAGTGCTTAAGCATACCATTTAAGGTTGTGGAGGGCATTTTTAGGACCTAGTGTACCCAGCCATGGAGTTAAAAAGGATTTATGAAGAAATTCTTTGGTTTTTTGATACTTGACATACAGCCATTAATTTCCATTCACTGAATTATGACCCTTTAAGGACATCTCAATCGTTTGGTAGAGCATATTTTCACAAAATTATTAAATACTGAAAATACGTGTATTTTTGCATGAAAATAATATAAAAATAATAATGTGTGCTCTATGGACTGTATTAAACAGGAAAAAACTCCTATACTTGGAAAATATGGAAAATTTTTTAACAAGTATAATGGTTGAATTTATGAAATTCCATATTTTGAAGTCATACTAAGTAAAATGGCATGGCTTTAAAATAAATAGAGCTACCGAGCAAGTTTTTTGTATTTAATATATAGTATCCAAGTAGTATAGATGATTCCATGTGATTTAATTAAGGATGGTTCGGTTTTTATCAAAATATGATGAGTTAAAAGTTGCGTCTTTTTTATCATTCAGTATTCCCTTTATGTACCCAAACTCCCTTTTTACTTTAGCTGAGTTGAGTGGATCTTTCTCCCTCACCTGTAATTCCTTGCAATTCTAGTTTTTCTATTATGCATTTATATCATGTAGAAATAACGGTAATATGAAATGATATCTGCTAAGAAAGAAATTATTTTTGGGAGAAGGCAAGTTGACTATGAAGGCAAGGCAAGTTGACTAGCCTTACCATTGAGGGGTTTATTTTCCTCCAGAACTTAGATGGATTTGATGTTGGTGTCGCATAATCCAGAAGTCAAGTCAGATAGAAAAACAACAACAGAAAATGGTTGAATTTGATTATCATTACAAAGGGATTATGGTTGATGAAATAAATAGTAAATAATTTATAATAATAATTTATCTTAAAATTTATCTTAAATGCAAGGTATGCCCAAGTCAAAGTAGCATAACATTTACTGTATATATACTGTATCTAGGAATATTTACTGTATCTGTATGTATAGCTGGGAAAGTGTCTGTGTAAGACAAATTTTCATCAGAAGATGATTGTTATTGCTGAGTACTTGAAAATTTACATTTCTGAATCATATGACCACTTGTGACAACGCATTGCTTTGCAAATTGTTTATGAACAAAATTAAC
Organism: Sardinella longiceps; assembly: GCA_027497455.2. NCBI lineage: Eukaryota > Metazoa > Chordata > Actinopteri > Clupeiformes > Clupeidae > Sardinella > Sardinella longiceps. Next base: position 56,222 of record JAODXP020007308.1, on the reverse strand, counting down.
TTATACCAGCTTATACAATGAAATGCAGAACAATACCAAGTTCTTATACTGATAGAAGCACAAATGAATACCTAAGGCTTCCTCTCTAGATGAGATTCTGATGTCTGAGGGAAAGAGAAAAGGAGCAAATTAGCACATTAACCACAGTCAACTGAACTAAACACCATTGATCAAATAAGTAAGAGCTTCACAATGTGTTCACCTTTCCTGTTATGCAGAACAAACCACAGCAATGCCAAGACCACAGCCAGTAATATGAGTGATAACACAGCAATGACAATGTCTTTCCAAACTCCTGGGCAGTAAATATCAGATTCAGTTACAAATCCAGACATCACAAATTATCAAATTATCACCATTCTCATTACATGGTGTGTGTATCTTACCTTGTGTGTGTGTTGGTGTGTGTGTGTTAGTGTTGCGCAGTGCCACCCTGCTCTCTCTCCTCTCCTGATCAGACAGACCCACAGAGCAGGAGAGCCACTCAGACTCAGAGGGACTGTAGAGCAACCAGGAGCTCACTGATACCAGACCAGCAGCATCTACAGGGGGAACCAGAACACACACACACACACACACACACACACACACACACACTGTAAACCCCAACATGTTTGATGAACATTGCATATTCCCAAAAGTAAAAGCATTTTAAGCCAACTCAAAACTTTGTAATGGTCTTTTACTCCCATGATCCTTTGTAATACACTGAACCCATAAAAATTCAACTTCGGAATTTGTGAAACTTTTTCAAGTCTTTTACAATACACATAGGCACTGACATCAATTTGCTAAGGACATATGCCCCTTTGTTGAGTTAAAACCACTATTTATCAACTGAATAATCGAACGCAACATAAGTCAGGTGATGTATTTCATTTCAGCACTATCTTTCTCAAACAGCTCAGGTGTCAAAGCTATGTTCAAGGATTGCTGATATGTCCAGTTTTTTTGAGTGTCAACCATAATTGTATATAAAGGGAGGGGAAAGCTAATATCCAAAGCTATATATAGATATACCACAACCCTTCCTTTGGTGAGAGAGAGAGAGAAAAAAAGGTTTCAGTGTTATGTTTTTCGCCAAAGGCTTATGTCCCCGATGTCCCCAATGTCACCTTACTTTACAGTGAAAATTTCTTTCTGAGAACACTTGCACACACACATTTAACATGAGACACACAGTATCAGACATAAGATTATTATATTAAACTCTCTTTGCAGTCAGCCAGTGTTTACCTAGCCTGACATAGCCCGACCATAATACTGTTGTTCATCCGTATTCATGGTCTGGAGCAGAGTTGTATAAAGTACTGGAGTAGAGGAGTGGAGTAGAAGTAAAAGTACCATATCAAAAAAATGACTTGAGTAGAAGCAGAAGTGTTCTTTAAACACCATACTTAAGTGGAAGTACAAAAGTATTGAAAAAGTTTTGTACTTAAGTATTGCAAGTAAAAGTATTTTAAAATTTGCTACTCAAGTACTGAAAGTAAAAGTAGAAGTACTGTGTATATTAAAGAAAGCAGTCAAAAGTTTGAATATCATACTATTTTACATTTATTTGGCTGAAATAGTCTGTTTGGCCATGGACTTTAAGTAGAGCCAGGGATGGTCACCATTCCCCTCACTACAATCTTTCGAAGTTAAATAACTTGGTGTTCTTCTTCCATCTCGAAATGAGAACAGTAGACTGACCCTTGCTAATCATTCCCAATTGACTGCATTCAGTACTGCGAAAGGTCGAAGGGGACTATGAGGTCTCTTATACCGCTTGAATCGCCCAATAATTATAATGAAAACCTGGTGATGGTCTGGTCTGGCATTGATAGGCTATCATTGGATGTTGTATGATTTGTGACATTTTTTTATATATATATAAAAGTAACGAGTAACTAATCAGCACATCAAAAATGTAACGAAGTAGAAGTATTAAATTCATCAAAAAAATGTAGTGAAGTAAAAGTGGAAGTATTAGAAAAAAAAGAATACTCCAGTGAAGTACAGATACTGCATTTTAGTACTTAAGTAGGCTACTTAAGTAGTTCTACTTCGTTACTATACATCTCTGGTCTGGAGGTTCTTTAACCTGACGCGATATACTGCGGGGGGAGGGCATTCACTTCTGGTTTGAAATGATTGGACAGCTCGTCTAATCAGCTTCGCTTATTGGCCGGTAGACTCTCTACCGATGTAAACACGCCCCAGAGGACCGTGCCCAGACCATGATACGTATGAACATTCGTATTATGGGCGGGCTATGTCAGGCTAGTGTTTACCTGTGATGAAGTGCACATTGCTGAAGTTGTGACTGATCTCTGTTCCTTTTATGTCTCTCCAGGTGAGGGTCGGCTCTGGAGACCAACCATCTGATTCACAGGTAGCTTTCACCTGTCCTCCCTCTACACCAGTCGAAGAGACGACCAGAGTATCACCCAGGACTGTGCGTGAGTGTGTGTGTGTGAGGGAGCAATGGAGACAACTTAATGTTAATTCAGTGAGTTAAAAAACTAGAACTATGAAACACAATACAGTTAAATAAAATTGATGAAATGAAATGATGTATTTATCAGTAATTACTCACCTCTCACTGTGAGGCTGATGCTGACGTCGTTGTACCAACTGGAGCTCTGCACGTAGCACACATAATCCCCCCTGTCCTCCAGAGAGATGTTCTCCAATCTGAGGGACACATTCCCCTTCTCCAGATCCCCCACCAGAGACACCTTGCCCCGGTACCGAGGGTCTGCAGGTTCCTCTTGGACCCTCTGGTCCTCATACAGCAGAACCGAGGTTCTATGCGGTTTGGGTCGGTACCAGGTGACCTGTAGAGGTACAGCACTAGAGGAAGGGACGAGTCCACAGGGCAGAGTGACAGAAGAACCTTCTGGAGCTGAGACTGGACCTTCAGAACCAGTCAGAGTGAAGAGCTCAGTGTCTGGAGTTACCACAGCTACAGGACACACACATGCAAACAGAGGTCAGACATCAACGCACACAACTACACATGAAACAAGGAAAGGCAAAGCAAGTTTATTTATATATCACATTTGGTGCAATGTGACTGGAATGACAACAAGAAAGTCCTCCAGAAATGCCCATGTGGATGGGAGAAAGTGATGTCATGCAGGGGTCTGCACATCCACCAGGGGAGGAAGAAGTGCAGAAGGCAGACAGACCAGCAACTTCACACTGCACAAACAGGTCAAGCGACAGGTCAGGCAGGTTTGTTGCAACCACAGCGCAGCAGGACCTAACAAAGCTGCAGGACCTGACAGTGCAAGGTAGCCCTGTGAGGGAGGTAGACCCCAGTGCACCACCTGAAGCCAACTGTGAAGAAGCCAGGAAGACGCTGCAAGATCAAGTGGCGAATGACCAGGTAGTCTGGCAGAAGCATGAGTTGGAGCTGAGTCAGCTGTTGGAACGGTCATTGCGAGGAGGACTTGAGAGGATCGTCTTTGAATGAAGCAAGAAGACACAGCACAAAACCTTTAGGAAGGGAAGGAGGGAGAGGGACATCGAGCAGATTATCAGAGACAGGCGGCAACTCGAACTGGCGGAAAGCCATGCGGGAAGAGTTGTTGGTCTGAAGTTGGCCTGAAATAACCGTGGACTTAGGCCCAGTCCCATTTCTCTTCCCTAACACTAGCACTCGTTTTCGAGTTCCCTCCAAGATGAGACACCCCTCGATTGTGTAGTGAGAAGTGCAAATCTTCCCCTAATAAATGGGACAACACTTGCGTAAAAACGTCTTCACCTGTTTTACGCGTCTGGAACGGATATAAGGCTCTAAACCGGCATAAACTGTTCAAAAGCCGTCATCCACAAATTATCATTGAGAAAATCACCCACATGAGAGGATCTGGTAATTCTGTTGAAAGATTTGCGCACTTTGAAAAATATCGATCTTTTTAATAGTCATGTTTTGATACACCAGTGCTGAATTCAACTGTATTTACATCAAACTAAGATACCCCGACATTAAAAAATATGTATACATGCTTAATTGCAACAGTAGCTATCTTTTTGAAGTTCTTATCCAGAGCTGAGACAACGGGACACAGCTCGTGCATTCGGACACAGATCGGGTAGCTATATTTTTGAAGCTCTTATCCAGAGCTGAGGACAGAGATCGGGTACCGACACTCAATCATTTTGTTTAGCTGATCAGTTCGCAAAGAACCGTGGGTAATTTCATCTTCACTTCGTTCGAAGTCTGCACCAGACCTCCCTCCGTTTGAAGGGGCGATTTGAAGGGCTGAAAGCCACTATCCCTCGGTCCCGAAACTATTGGGACACCCTACACTTACACATGAACGCGCAAACCGAGTGTTAGGGCTAAAATCGAGGGGAAGTGATAGTGAAGTGATAGCAGAGTTGTATAAAGTACTGGAGTAGAGGAGTGGAGTAGAAGTAAAAGTACCATATCAAAAAAATTACTTGAGTAGAAGTAGAAGCGTTCTTTAAACACCATACTTAAGTGGAAGTACTAAAGTATTCAAAATGTTTTGTACTTAAGTATTGCAAGTAAAAGTATTTTAAAAATTGCTACTCAAGTACTGAAAGTAAAAGTAGAAGTACTGTATACTTTAAAGAAAGCAGTCAAAAGTTTGAATATCATATTGTTTTGCATTTCTTTGGCTGAAATAGTTTGGCCATGGACTCTAAGTAGGGCCAGGGATGGTCACCACCAGTCCCCTCACTACAATCATTCGAAGTTAAAGAACTTAGTGTTCTTCTTCCATCTCCAAATGGAGCAGTCGACTTGTCCTTGCTAATCGTTCCCACTTGACTGCATTTAGTACTGTGAAAGGTCGAAGGGGAGTATTAAGTCTCTTATACCGCTTGAATCGCCCAATAATGGTCTGGTCTGGCATTGACAGGCTATCATTGGATGTGGTATGATTTGTAATATTCTTTATAAAAGTAACGAGTAACTAATTGGCACATCAAAAAGGTAACGAAGTAGAAATATAGAAGGATGGGAGCAGGCTTCACTCCAGAGTCTTTTTGTAATTTTTAAACGCGTCTGTGTGAATAAAAGGTGTATATGCATAGTGCGGCCTCCTTTCCTGAATCTTGACGAAGTAGAAGTATTAAATTCATCAAAAAAATGTAGTGAAGTAAAAGTGGAAGTAGGAGAAAAAAAGAAGTACAGATACTGCATTTTAGTACTTAAGTAGGCTACTTAAGTAGTTCTACTTAGTTACTATACATCTCTGGTCATTCCAGAAGTCACCATTCAATGTCTTGTTTAATACACTACTTCTACCAATAAATAATATCATGAAATGCATTTGTCTTTGTATAGATAGGCCATGTGGGCCTAATTTTGCTATACTGCTTTTTGATGTAATGAAAGGGGCATCTGGTTGACTGAATGAAGGAGAGGGGGTATGACATTGACATGGCTCAAGGTGTGTGAACATTTAATTCGTGATTGCAAAGAAACCTTAACATGACTAATGCCAGCCATCATAGGCTAGTAACATTACCATTACATTCATATTCTGTGTAGGCTAATTTATTTACTGTGATTGAGTGAAGACTTCTAGACCTCTCGATCTTTTCTCGCATGTTACCTCGTTAAGCAACCCATGTCATATACGTAGGCCTATACCTAGATATATCTTCAATGTAGAAATATTCAAAGAAATACCCAGATTGACCATACAATTGCACATTTGGGCCCAAAGATCTTTCTAAAACGAATCATTTCAACCTTCAATCCATCACAGAAACCGAACTAATGTGATATTATTATTATTGATTCGTGCGGATACGACACACGTGGGGCAATTCTAAGGACGCGATTGGCTCAGAAAGACAAAACGTCATGAATATCGGACCCAGGTGAGAGGTGTCCTCTCCGTTTGCCATGACGAAAATATGTATAAGGTTAGCGATTTAACTTCTTCCCAAAACAGAAGTGCAGGTGGCAACAATTTTTTCTAGCGTTAATATATAAAACAAACTTAGCTAGAAAGCCGCGAATAATCGCTTTTCAGGGAAAGTTCAAATGCACGAAATCGACCCTCGGCCCACCGCCTAGCTAGAGAGGCACATCAAGAGTCAGGTCAGTGACAGCAGACGGACAAAGATGGAATCAGGAGACCATTGGAACTGCTCGGCGGGATTTTTGGAGTAGCTCATCTTGTAAGCGTACAAAACATAACTATAACAGTTATGAAAGAGATATACTATATTTTGTGAGTTAAATTGATTATTGTGGCACCTATGTCACAGATACTGACATATCTGGTTTATGTTCATTTGGAATAGGTGTGAAATTAGAAATCACATTGCATCATGGAGTGTCTTGTCACAGGTTGGTTTCGATGGCAGACAAGTGGTTTGTCCAATTATATGCAAGGATTTTTGATGACGTCCAGTCTTCTGAAGCAACCTTCATATGAAGAGCTTTCAGATGGAAGTGCAGATGTTTGCAGCCTAACAAATCATTGGTGTAGCCATTGGTGTACACATACCAAAAGAGGAAAACTCTCAGACCATCAGCCAGTTTAAGAGCATTGCCCTGCTCAACGTGGAGGCATGAGGCCAGGAGAATGACCAACTTCATCGGTAAATGGGTACATCGACACACACACACACACACACACACACACACAGGTTGGGAATACAAACTCTGTGGTGTGGCTAAGCGGGATAACATTCGGTGAGGCAGTCATTATCGTGGCATATCTCCCGTCAGATTAATGCAACGCATCCCGACGCGCTAGCGGATAGCTGATTGGTTAAGCCCGCGTTCTGTTTCACTTTTGCTTGACAGCGGTCTGTTATACTTAGCAACGGTCCGTTATTAAAAGTTATCAGACAGGTAGAACGTTGGAGAGTCCCATTGAAGTAAATGGAGCATTCTACAGCATTATAAAGAGCCGTGTAATAATATGAGTTACCATAGGGCAGGAATCCCTGGTTTCCCCATGCAGAGCACTCGTCCATGATTTGGGTATAAATCCAGTAGACAAAGAGGGGAAAATGCCACCTACATGTCATGTGGTTAGACCTCACCAACGCATACGGGTCAGTGACAAACAAGCTCATTGACTTCGCCTTGGACTGTTTTCATTTCCCAGAGTGCATCAAGAACATCATCGCCAGGTACTTCAGCATGGCAACAAAGATGCTCCTGTTTTCTAAGTATGATTTTAACCACTTGATAACTACAGGTATACCAGTGAAACAAGCCCAGTGTTCAAGTTGATGCAAAAGTATGTTGTGATAAACAAAAATGTCAAAGCTGCACTTACAGTAGATCCAATAACACCAAGATAGATGTTTGCCTGCCCTGCATCTGTTTGTTTTTACAGCAGTGGTTTTCAAACTTTATCTGTCATTCCCCACTTTGGAAAGCAGAGAATTTTCACACCCCACCTGGAAGGCTCAATTTGCGCCAGAGATGTATAGTAACGAAGTAGAACTACTTAAGTAGTTTTGATAGGCTATCATTGGATGTGTAAGTAGCCTACTTAAGTACTAAAATGCAGTATCTGTACTTTACTGGAGTATTCTTTTTTTCTCCTACTTCCACTTTTACTTCACTACATTTTTTTGATTAATTTAATACTTCTACTTCGTTACATTTTTGATGTGCTGATTAGTTACTCGTTACTTTTATAAAAAATGTTACCACATCCAATGATAGCCTATCAATGCAGATGAGAGCATCACCAGGTTTTCATAATCATTATTGGACGATTCAAGCGGTATACAAGACCTCATGCTCCTCTTCGACCTTTCGGAGTACTGAATGCAGGAAACGATTAGTAAGGGTCAGTCTACTGCTCCATTTCGAGATAAAAGGAGTACACCAAGTTCTTTAACTTCAAATTATTTTAGTGAGGGGAATGGTGGTGACCATCCCTGGCCCTACTTAGAGTCCAAGGCTAAACAGACTGTTTTAGCCAAATAAATGTAAAACAACATGATATTCAAACTTTTGACTGCTTTCTTTAATATACACAGTACTTCTACTTTTACTTTCAGTACTTGAGTAGCATTTTTTAAAATACTTTTACTTGCAATACTTAAGTACAAAACATTTTGAATACTTTAGTACTTCCACTTAAGTATGATGTTTAGAGACAACTTCTACTTCCACTCAAGTAATTTTTTTGATATGATACTTTTACTTCTACTCCACTCCTCTACTCCAGTACTTTATACAACTCTGATTTGCGCATCTCTGTGAGAAATACTTTGCGAATACAGGATTTTTGTCACTGTTAGGATTTTCATGTTACCAATTCAAAGCCAAATTTCTCTCAAACCCCCACACCAACTAGCAAATAACACCATTGGAAAGCTTAATTTACTGTCAAATGTGCATATCTGATGAATAGCTGTGAATTCGGGGGGCAAAGAGATGTCTCGCGCCCCACCTGTCATGTGTCTGCGCCCCACTAGTGGGGCCCGCCCCACAGTTTGAGAAACACTGCTTTACAGCAAAATGCATGCTGACACACACACACACACACAAATATATATTATGGCAAGCCGTTCAGGAAAAAAACCTTGAATATATTGATTCAAACTCCGAATATATTGAATGAAAGAAAACCTTGAATATATTGAATGAAACTCTGAATATATTGAATGAAGTCCCGAATATATTGAATGAAACTCTGAATATATTGAATGAAGTCCCGAATATATTGAATGAAACCCCAAATATATTGAATGAAGTCCCGAATATATTGAATGAAACTCTGAATATATTGAATGAAAGAAAACCTTGAATATATTGAATGAAACTCTGAATATATTGAATGAAGTCCCGAATATATTGAATGAAGTCCCGAATATATTGAATGAAACTCTGAATATATTGAATGAAACCCCGAATATATTGAATGATGTCCCGAATATATTGAATGAATGAAAACCTTGAATATATTGAATGAAACTCTGAATATATTGAATGAAGTCCTGAATATATTGAATGAAACTCTGAATATATTGAATGAAGTCCCGAATATATTGAATGAAACTCTGAATATATTGAATGAAGTCCCGAATATATTGAATGACGTCCCGAATATATAGAATGAAACCCCAAATATATTGAATGAAGTCCTGAATATATTGAATGAAACTCTGAATATATTGAATGAAACCCAGAATACTGTATATTGAATGAAACTCTGAATATATTGAATGAAGTCCTAAATATATTGAATGAAACTTTGAATATATTGAATGAAGTCCTGAATATATTGAATGAAACTCCGAATATATTGAATGAAGTCCCGAATATATTGAATGAAGTCCCGAATATATTGAATGAAACCCCGAATATATTGAATGAAGTCCCGAATATATTGAATGAAACCCCGAATATATTGAATGAAGTCCCGAATATATTGAATGAAACTCTGAATATATTGAATGAAGTCCCGAATATATTGAATGAAACCCCGAATATATTGAATGAAGTCCCGAATATATTGAATGAAACCCCGAATATATTGAATGAAGTCCCGAATATATTGAATGAAACTCCGAATATATTGAATGAAGTCCCGAATATATTGAATGAAACCCCGAATATATTGAATGAAGTCCCGAATATATTGAATGAAATCCCGAATATATTGAATGAAGTTTTGTTTTTTGATGGTTTTACGTAAACTAAGCTAAGTTTTGTTAACATGCTAGTCAACTTAACTGTCATGTGGTTCAATCTTCTCATCTAATTAACTGTTCAACCATTCCAACTGTCAGTTATCCAATCATGCCTCCAGCAGCGACAATCCCACTGAAGCTAGCTGCTACGCCAACCATCAGTGGGATCGTCGCCGCTTCCTGTGCTGTTCACTTGTGGTGGTAACGTGGCTGGATTAATTACTACTCGGCCAAAATAACTAACAGTGACTTAACTAAACTATTTTACCTTGTTGCAGCTGGAATCAATGGAATTATTAATAAAACTAGAGAATGTAATTTCAGAGAAATTACGAGTGCATTGAAAATGCAGTTGCTGTTTTAGTGGATTTTTTAGATGACTGGAGGCATAATTGGATAACTGACAGTTGGAATGGTTGAACAGTTAATTAGATGAGAAGTTTGAACCACATGACAGTTAAGTTGACTAGCATGTTAACAAAACTTAGGTAACGTAATATGCATCAAAAAATGTAATAGCATCAAAAAACAAAAACGCTGATTAGCATGCTAGCCATGTTAGCTAGAATGTTAATAACAAAGATCTTTAAACAGTGACCAAGATAATCCAACATAATACGTTACTATGGGAGCAAACGTGAACAATTCCGGTCTGCATAAGTAGGCGTGTCACATAGCGTCACAACATTAACTTTTTATTTTAATAAATTAAGAAATAATACTAATATAATTCCATGCGCCATAATATTGTCTGTAATCATTCATGATACCAGTAAATTAAATTTTGGGGCTTTGGCAAACAGTTTGATATGTCCATGAACTTAGTTAGCATGCTAACGGACTAGTAAGTTCAAGTGAATGGCAAGTAACATAGCTATATGCTAACTAGAAGTGGACCGTGTTGGAGTTCGCTTAAAAGTGATATTTGGCAGTAATCTTTGTTTATTTCTGGTCTGTCAACCTTAACTAATCTCAGTAACATTACCCAGCTGGTTGTCATTCAATGAAACACCACTTCTCAATTTAATAAAATTACGTTAGGTAGCTCGCTAGCGTTAGCTCGCTAACAACTTGTAGTAAAATGCAGCTGCCTAACCTGAATTAAACTTCATCTGCTACAAATACGAACTGTAACAACTTACATTAGTCTTGAAATGATGATAAGTAGTTGTAGAATATGACTCCAAAAAGACATTATGACTAGTTTATTGGTAATATCCCACACATCTCTCTTTGACTTCAATGTAACGGAGTCCGACGCTGGTCTGCATAAAGGGGGATTGTCCCCCTCCCCTTGCGAAAGTAGAACCCGGAACTAAATGACCGTTGGAGCCTCTCGCTCCGCTTGAATCCTCTCTGTTAACTCATTGACTGCCAATGACGTCTTTAGACGTCAACTGAAATACTGCCGTTCACTGCCAATGACGTCTTTAGACGTCAACTGCGTTTATTAATGGGGAGGGCTGCAGAAAGACCTAGGGAACCTTGTCTGTAAATATCAGAATTCTCCGTCGAAAATTGTTGTTCCAAATTGATCCTGAGGGTGGCAGTGTGTCACTTTGGATGTGAGATGAGCATAGATTCATAGGTATGGCCAAGGGAGAAGTAGAGAAAGCTAATGACATGGCTAAATATGCCGCTAGCAAAGTGCAGACGTAAATCGGAGAAATTTAGGCAGTTCACACTCGATCAGAGTATGTGTCACTGCCATAGTAGTTCAAGTAGTGTTCCGATCGTGGGAGATGAAGGAGATCAACCTTGGGCAAACGGAAATAGCAGTTGTGACTTGTTTCAGTGCCCAGCTAGCTCACAGTTCCGGGTCAGGTAAGAATTTGAGAGCCAGTTGTTGATCACTGAGTTTTCGCTGTCACAGCCTGTAAATAGCATATATTTACCTTGTTACAACAATGTCTATTTTTTTACCAAAAGCCCCCTGTTACTGTTGTTTTTGTGGTCTTATCAAAGGAAGACATTTTCCCGATGTTTGACGTGCTAATAGACCGAAAAAAACAAAACGCTAATTTTCTCCCTTTTTTGATAAAAAACGGGTGTGTTTGGAGAAAGTAGCTTATGTTCGCCTGCTGATTTCTAAGCAATGGAAAGGGGTAGAAACGAACTTTTTTTCTGGTGAAAGAAGAGAGTCTGCTCTTTCTTGTGGTAGTTTCATTGTTTATGTAGTCGTAACACATAATATTCTGTGGCTCTTTAAAAAACAGTCAAAATTCCCCAAAACCTCTGGCAGTATGGAACTCTCTATTCTGAAAACGGCTGGCAGTCAATGAGTTAATAATGCTAACATGATGATCACAAGACTTAGCTGAGTTGAATTGCATCAAGAAAAAAATGCTAATTAGCAAGTTAACCATGTTAGCTAGAATGCTAATAATGGTAGCATGATAATCAGAAGACATAGCTGAGTTGAATAACATCAAAAAACAAAAATGATAATTAACATGCTAACCATGCTAGCTAGCATGCTAATAATGCTAGCATGATGATCACAGGACTTAGCTGAGTTGAATAGCATCAAAAAGTAAAAATGCTAATTACCATGTTAGCCATGCTAGCTAGCATGCTAATAGTACTAGCATGATGACCACAAGACTTAACTGAGTTGAATAGCACCAAAAAACAAAAATGCTTAATTAGCATGCTTAACTAAGCTAACATGCTAATAATGCTAGCATGATGATCGAAAGACTTAGCTGAGTTGAATAGCATCAAAACCAGAAAATGCTAATTAGCATGCTAACTAAGCTAGCTAGCATGCTAACTAGCCATCCATTTATTGAATGAAGTCCCGAATATATTGAATGAAACTCTGAATATATTGAATGAAAATCCTTGTTTTTTTCTAGAAAAGGAGATATCACCGACATATTCGGCACTCTGACAAGGCCTCTTGCATGCGCGTCGCGGCCTGTCACTCACTCCACTCGGCCCTGCCCGTGGTGGAGATTTAGACGGTGGGCCGAAGGCCTCTATCTGCTTTACTTTTTCACTTTTGGACAAAACTGTAGAAGAGTAGTTGATTTTTCATATGTGCAATACATATTTTTTTCTAAGCTCATTTCCGCTTGTTGGCAGCCTCAACTCGATCATATATTTGAGAAAATCAACTTTATGTTTCATAACTTTAGCAGGCAAGCGTTATCAGGGCCACACGTACTGCATACCAATCAAAAAATCGTATTCGCCTCACGTGGCTTGAGAAACGCCAATGAAGACTCGAGAAAGACAGAGTGCGAGACTGTTTGAGGAAGTAGGAAGACGACTCGACAGGGAGAGGTTGGCAAGCGAGCTGGATATCACGGAATTTGCACTATAATGTGTGTAATGATGCATGTTACCAACAAATTACTATTTTGACAGTGTAGTGTTTATAATTAAGAGTCGCCGTTAACCTACCTAGCGTGAACGAACAGAACTATTCAAGGTCTATTCAACATAATGTCCATAACGATAGAGCACAGCTAGAGCTATTGCTAACTGTTTTGCTAACTGCTGATGTGTTTGGACTTCAGTATAACTTAATATATCGAACAACACACCGATACAATGCCCTGTACACTTTAAACTAATGTCCATAATGTTATCTTGGTGATTGTCATTCAGTTTAGTATAATGACATCTATGTCAGTTAGCTATTTTTGACAGATATATTTTCTCCATGTCACTGCTCTTTGTACCTGAACGCATGATGTGACAAATAAATGTACTGAATCTTTCTAGTTCTGCTGTTCAATCAAGCCAACACCTTGTTACATTACGTGTGCCTAAACAAGCATTCAAGTAAATAAATTTGAACTTCAGTCTTCGATGGTCAAGGGCTAAAGCCACCTCTTTCTTTGAGCAGAAAGTGCAGGTGGGTAGGCTACATTAGCTATTGAAAATAGTACAGATAGATAGCCTATTATAGCAAATAGACACTAGAGTCATTACAAAGTAGGCCTACATTTTTTTAATCCCATGTGCTGATTTGCCTTTTCCATTGATATAAAGACATCTTATTGACAAGAAGGTGTCTGCAATTCATCTCTGCAACAATGAAACAGGCTACAGTCAGCTACAGCCTAATAATGCCTGAAACGTTTGTGTTACTGCAGTTAAGCATAGTAAACTGTCATTACTAACATGTTAGGATATTATACACATTTTCTGTGGTCAACGAAAAGATTGTGAAGAAGCATTGTCTTTTGTAATGTGCAAGCACTACCTTAATGATAACCGAACCTCTCCTAAGACCTGAAGTTGAAGAGATTCTGACAATGGGTCCAGCGTCAATTTTATTGTAATTTTTAGTAACAACGATTGTTTGTAAGCCAACTGTTTGCTTATGTAACAGAGTTAATGAAATGTAGCCTAACACACAACGCAAAGAAGAGTACAGCCGCTACACTTACAAGTGATAGCCTACGATTTGCTTCAACCTCTGCTGCTGATAGCTAGGCTACACTATAGCAGATGACATGTTTCTTATTAAGAATTTCACCGTTGGATTTATAAAGTCAATATTCTGCAGCCTGCCCAGACAGGAACAAGGTAAGATTTATACAAAAAGTGGGTTGACAACTATTATCTGAAGTTCTATGATCTAAAATAAGCCATCTGAAGGGGATTTTGCAGCGTTTTCTGACATTGCTGCTTAGCTGGTGTTTACATTCCGAGGCGGGTCCTATTGAACTCTTACTCGATTGGTTGATTTTTCCAAGGACTCAAAATGCCGACATTTGATTGGGTTATACCTATAGATTTCCTTGCATATGCCCGAGGAAAATAACGATTAAAACCTACTGTTTTTGACGATATATGATCAAACCAGAGCTGCCAACAAATTTTGTTAGGCTTAATACCATTTGTTTATATCACAGATGAAAACTTGTCTACTCTTCTGATGTTTTTTACAAAACAACACGAAAAACGCCCTCGGCCCACCGTCTAATTGAGCTCCCTCCTCCTCAGCACGGTGTTCTGTCACTTTCTCTAAGGATCTTGAGCTAGCTAGCCTTTACTGTGTGGTGATCCTGGTCTACTCTGATTGTCGTGGTCGTCTCGTTTTAGTAAAAATGTGGACTCATCCAGCGTTGTCTGGCGAAAACGCACTGGCAGCGATATCTTTCGCTTAAACTTTTTCATTTCCCTTTAGCATGAGCATGAGATTGATTATGATGGAGTGTTCTCTGTCAAGTTTCGAGGAGTGACACAAGCCGAATCATGCCTGTGGTGAGACTGCCACCTAGTGACGAACCCGCGAAAGGACAACATGACATGACGTGCATTATTTGACACAAATGCTGCAATAGTAATCAAATGCTGCCTTGTGATGTGAAAATGTCCAGACAAAATGTGCAGATCGTGAGTTTTTATGAGTTTCCGATCGTAATTTATTTCAGTTCTATTTATCAAAGATCATATAACCTGTGTGAGGGTTTCTATTTTCGTAAATTAAAAAAAAGGCAAAAACGTAACATTACGTTTTTTTGGCACTCAACGCATGACAAGTTATAACGGCACATAACGTTTCTGGCATTCAAAATGTTAATAGTACTAGCATGATGACCACAAGACTTAACCGAGTTGAATAGCACCAAAAAACAAAAATGTTAATTAGCATGCTAACTAAGCTAACATGCTAATAATTCTAGCATGATGATCACAAGACTTAGCTGAGTTGAATAGCATCAAAAACAGAAAATGCTAATTAGCATGCTAACTAAGCTAGCTAACATGCTAACTAGCCATCCCGCCATTCTTCATTCAATATATTCGGAGTTTCATTCAATATATTCGGGACTTCATTCAATATATTCGGGATTTCATTCAATATATTCGGGACTTCATTCATTATATTCCGAGTTTCATTCAATATATTCGGGGTTTCATTCAATATATTCGGGACTTCATTCAATATATTCGGAGTTTCATTCAATATATTCAGGACTTCATTCAATATATTCAGAGTTTGATTCAATATATTCAAGGTTTTCGTTCATTCAATATATTCGGGACATCATTCAATATATTCAGGGTTTCATTCAATATATTCAGAGTTTCATTCAATATATTCGGTACTTCATTCAATATATTCAGGACTTCATTCAATATATTTAGAGTTTCATTCAATATATTCAAGGTTTTCTTTCATTCAATATATTCAAAGTTTCATTCAATATATTTGGGGTTTCATTCAATATATTCGGGACTTCATTCAATATATTCGGGACTTCATTCAATATATTCGGGACTTCATTCAATATATTCGGAGTTTCATTCAATATATTCGGGACTTAATTCAATATATTCAGAGTTTCATTCAATATATTCGGGACTTCATTCAATATATTCGGAGTTTCATTCCTGAACGGCTTGCCATAATATATATATATATATATATATATATATATATATGTATATATATATATTATAATATGTGACTAATATAATATGCAATTTGTCTGATCCAGACATCTTTCCTTTGTGGTCATTAGTCTGGAGAGGTACAGTGAGTCATTCAGTTTGATACTCACAGTTTGCAGCTCCACTCAAAGGCATCAGACACAAAACTATCCACAGGCACAGCATTGTCTGGGGGAGAGATGAAAGCTTTGAAATAAAGCTAATATAAGTATGAGTACAGGTATGAATACTAAAATAAGGTAAGAGTATGAACGCTCATTCATGGCAACAAGAAATGACATCAAAGCTGTTACTTCTTCATGTGATCCTTCCACATGACAGTCATTATGCTGTCAATGGTTATCTCAGGTTTATGGATGATAATAGACATGACAGTGGAACAAAGACCAGGATTGAACCAAAGAGGTCAGTGAACCACATCAATATACACTCTGCCTTTTACAGTTAATCCACCCCTTCATTCTTAGACATATTTTATTCTCAATGATGAATTTAATTTGAGGATAAAATATATCAGAATGGAAAATGGAAATATTGAACATACAAGATGTGATCCAAATGTGTCTATTCTTCTTACTCCAGCACATTAATTTGCATGAGTATCTGTAATCATATATACTGTATACAAACTGAGCTATGGACATCTGATAGCAGCAAGGTGACATTACAAATATCTCTTTTGTATTGATATAACTGAAGGCTTTCATAATGATATTCCATATGATTAAGCCATACAGTAGTATGTTTAGATACATAGTTTGAATGTGATCCCAGAACGATACATGTTGGCCTTTCTAAATCATGTAACGAACACCCATGGTAATATCTTACTAGCCAGTTTTGGTTTGACTTTTACAGATCCATTAAAGTGAAGATATTTCATTTCAAAAGTATGCACATACAGTATACCATATTGCCAACAACCCAAATATTGTGTTAAAATTTTTTAAAATAATACAACCGAATTCCAAAAAAGTTGGGACACTGCATAAATTGTTAATAAAAATGGAATCCAATAATTTACAAATCTCATAAACCTATATATTGTTCACAATAGAATATAGATAGCATGGCAAAAGTTGAAAGTGAGACTTTTTGAAATGTTATGCCGAATATTGGCTCATTTTGGATTTTATTTTTTTGGGACGGGTAGCAATAAGAGGCCAGAAAAGTCAAATTTTCAGATAAGAGACAGCTTGAGGACCCATTTGCAACTTATTTGGTCAATTGGCAACATGATATGGTATGAAAAGAGCCTAGAGTGGCATTGACTCTCGGAGGTCAAGATGGGCAGAGGATCACCAGTTCCCCAAATGCTGTGGCAAAAAGTAGTGGTCCGAGATCACAAAGGAGTTTCTCAGATAAAAATTGCAAAGAGTTTGAAGGTATAATCATCTACAGTGCATATCATCATCCAAAGATTCAGAGAATCTGGAACAATCTCTGTGCATAAGGGCCAAGGCCGGAAAACCATACTGGATGCCCATGATCATTGGGTCCTTAGATGGCACTGCATCACATACATGAATGCTAATGTAATGGATATCACAAACTGGCCTTAGGACTACTTCCAGAAAACATTTTCAGTGAACACAATCCACTGTGTCATTCGCTATAGCCAGCTAAAACTGTATAGGTCAAAAAAGAAGCCATTCCTAAACATGATCCAGAAGCACAGGCATTTTCTCTGGGCCAAGGCTCATTTAAAATGGACTGTGACAAAGTGGAAAACTGTTCTGTGGTCAGACGAATCAAAATTCAAAGTTCTTTTCAGAAAACTGGGATGCCATATCATCCGGACAAGGACAAACCAAGTTGTTATTGCTTATTGTTAGTGCT
Organism: Sardinella longiceps; assembly: GCA_027497455.2. Classification (NCBI taxonomy): domain Eukaryota; kingdom Metazoa; phylum Chordata; class Actinopteri; order Clupeiformes; family Clupeidae; genus Sardinella; species Sardinella longiceps. The sequence continues at coordinate 38,327 of JAODXP020007308.1, read as the reverse complement.
CATTTCAGAAGGCTGCATCTCTGGTGGTATGGAGATGCATGAGTGTATGTGGCATGGCCAGCTTACGCATCTGGAAAGGCACCATCAAGTCTGCAGTCCAGATCTTTCACCCATAGAAAACTTTTGGTGGATCATAGGAATACATGACAAAGAAGACCTAAGACAGTTGAGCAACTAGAAGCCTGTATTAGACAAGAATGGGACAACGTTCTCTCCACAACTTCTCTCCACAGTCCCCAGATGTTTGCAGACAGTTTTAAAAGTAAAAGGGGATGCCACACAGTGGTAAATGTGTCCTTGTCCCAACTATTTTAGGATGTGTAGATGCCATGAAATTGAAAATCAACTTATTTTCCCCTTAAAATGATACATTTCCTCAGTTTCAACATTGGATATGTCATCGATGTTGTATTCTGAGTAAAATATTGAAATTTGAAACTTCCACATCACTGCATTCTGTTTTTATTCACAATTTGTAAAGCGTCCCAATTTTTTGGGAATTCGGTTGTAAATGACCGGACTCAAATATCTGCTGGAATACATACTGAAGTGCTGTTGTCTTCAAAGCAACGCAAATAAGAATTCAACCTCTCCGGTAAGAGTTCAATGGTGCCTCATGAAGTGGATGCTTTAGCGTTAGTTCTTCTAGGGAGACTCAGTTGTTTTGTCATTCATTGCCAAGTCCAATCATATTCACTCTCCTGTTTCTTACGGACCAGTCCTTTCTACCTGCTTTTGCTGCTCTAGATGCTGGATTTCCGAAATCCCCACCACCGCCAGTTGAGTCCCTGTCCTTCTGTCCGGGGGTAGGCTCCACCCCTGCCAGATTACGAAATCGGCAGGATCTGCTGGGCTTAGCTTCCTGTTAACCTGGACCTCAGACGGGCAAAGACTTTACTATTTTAATAATTCTTGTGCTCTGTAAGCTCATATTTGTTCATCATTCATGCATTCCTCTGAGTCTTTCTGGAGGAACAACACAGCCATCTAATATAGAAGTTGTGTGACTGCTCCGTGCACACACATAGCCCTGGCACTCCTAGTCAAATATTAAGACAATATGCCTTAGTTTTATTACCTTCCTATTGTTGTCATATGAGTTATATGGTCACAGGGATTTTTCTGTGATAGATTCTCATTTGTCATTTACTTGCAGATGTTCTATAACAAAACAAGTAGCTAGAAATGATTAGTTACCATGTTTGGAAAAGAAGATGCTGTATCCACAATGTCACACAAATTTGCGCTGCTTTGTTCAATGTGAGTCATATAGCTAATTCACTCCTGTGCATCTATTGGAGCTGTTAAATGTGCCTCTGTGCATCATTATTTTCAATTGTGGACACAAATAAAGAATGTGTGTGTGGATCAAACATGACAAATCTGATATGATGCAAAAGGTGACCTTCAGAGTGTTCCAGTAAGGAAATGCAAAAATTCACTCTACAGTCCTCTCAGTCCTTTAAGTATGTTTATTGGTTGGGCTGGTATATTCAACACAGACAAATAGATATAGATGCACACTGGGCGAATGTATATATACAGGGACAAATACATCATAACAAACATCATAACAAACAAATGTCAACATTTGTAAGACATTTCTTATTCAACAGAAGGTCATTACATTGAGCCATTTTTAATTGGTCTCAAGTTGAACAAGTTCTGTATCTAAGATACTGTATATTAAGATCAGGGTTGTAAATCACTCTTATCATCAGCATATAAGTAAATAGAACAATCTGAGCAGACTTGGGGAAGGTCATTGCTAAAGATATTAAATAGGAGAGGCCCTACAGAAGATCCTTGAGGGATACCATTTTCCATAACAGCTAAGCTGCATACACTACCCTGAAAAAAGACACACTGCTGTTGAAAATGTAGGTAAGAGCTGAAACAAAGAAGGGCTTGTTTAGAGACACCAACAGCATGAAGTTTGTCTGAGAGATCATGATCAACAAGGTAGAAAGCTTTGGTTAAATATACTGTATTTCAATCACTCCAGTGTATATATAACCATTCATTGATGACAAGGCATCATTGGTAAAATTTAATAAAGAAGTTGTCCATGTTCACTTTCACTCTCTTGGCTAGCTTGCATGAGCGTTAGCAAAGTATCTGTTCGTTACGTATTTCACCATTTTCGCCTACGTCACTATGAGGCACTAGAACGAGGCTTGGGTGGTAAAACCTGTGTGTGTGTTGGGTGTGGGTAAAAAGTATTATCTGTGGGTAAAACTTTGCCAGAAGTAGCTTCTAGGGATGGGATGCCCCTCATCTGCCCAACTTTCCACCTGACCAACAGTAAGAGAGGGGACTAGCAGTAGATTTTCTGTCCAGCATCTGTGAGGAATTATTGATGTTCCATCTGCACTTCTAGTTTACCACCCGAGCCTTGTTTTCGTTCGGAATGGCGGCCAGATGAAAAAGGCGAATACTACACTTAAGTCCACTTTTGTACTCTACAGTGGTAAGTCCCAATGCTGACTATGAAAAATGTCTATAAATGTGTATAAATAAAATTGGTAACACTTTATTTTAAGGATCACATATTAGCCCCTAATAAATACCTAATTAATGCCTGCATTATGGACTTGTAAGGCATGTGTTAAGATAATATCAATCATTTGTTCGGCGTGTATTCAGAAATTTCTTGTTCATAATGAATTAATCCTTTGTTCATGAAATTACTTTAATAAGGACATAGTGGGCCTTGATTTCGAGTTACTAATAAATAGTAAGTACCAGAAGAGAACATGTATAACTTCCCAGTATACTGTCTGAATAACTCCCTATTGGGAGAACAGGTGTAGAATAAGCAAACATATGCAACACAAGCAGTGAAATATAGCATTGAGGTGTAGCTGCATGCTTACATATTCCACAACTGTTCTCCCACTATAAAGGATTTATTGAGAAAGTATACTAGGAGTTTATACATACATTCTTCTGGCAGTTACAACTCATTAGTAATAGAGATAAAGGCCTACTAAGTCCTTATTATGGTTAATATCAAGAATAAATGCCTAATTCATCATGAATAAGAAATTTGTGAATACATGCCTAACAAAAGGCTGATTATGTTTAATACATGCTTTACAAGTCACTAATACAGACATTAATTAGGCATGCATTAGTGCCTAACATGTGATCCGTAAAATAAAGTGTTACCATAAAATCATATAGAAAAAAACTACTGGGAATTTGTGGTCCTGAGAGAGAAAAATCTGCTGGTTCTATGTAGTTCTGGTTGACTGTATCTAGCTGGTGTTTTCTTGAGTAGGTGAGTGACGGGGAGATGGATCTTGTGTATGGGACACCGATGATTCAGGTCCTGACTGGGGTTGCCCTTCTGCAGGCCCAGCTTGATTCTGGCTCCCAGGTATGGATGTAGGACAGGTGTTACCACTAGGGCCACAACTCTGCTCAGATTTACTCACTTGATGTAGTTGGCTTCTTATTGGCTCCTGATTCCTCTGCGCTAGTTTTATCTGTCATCACCTGTCTGTTGCCATCTATTGTTTGATTTTCAGAAGCACTTTGGAAAAGTGTTTAAAAAAAAGTTATTTCCGATTGTACTAGCGGAGTTGCATAGACCGTTCCCGCAGGCGGCTTTGATTAGGGGGAGGGAGGAGGTAATTGGCTTCTATCGGTAGCATATTTAAGTAAGCCTTACTTGCTGTTCATGCACGACTCTCCTGACCTGTGGCTTCCTCTGAAGCCTTATGCAGACACGGACGGTTTCGTCTAGCCTTCTATCAGCTTGAACAGCCGCTTGTGTGTGCCCTCGCTGATGACTCCCGGCAGCCTCCCCCCTCTACGTATATGCCATTAGACATTGACGGTCCAGGTGTATGGCCGGCTGGTTGCTGTTTTGTCCTGTTATTAGTTTATGTTTTGCGTTACTCTGAACGTGTACAGGCAACTGGTAGTGTGTGTGTGTGCGACAAGTAATTGCTTAAAGTAGTTAACTAGTGCCTTCGCCTCTCTGGTGAAACGCGCTGCCTGTGGTGGTGGGGGTGTTTGTAGTTTAGTGCTGCCCTTTTCACTGTGTGTGTGTGTGTGTGTAGGCTACTTTTGCAGTGTAGTCCAATAGCCGCACTTCACTTCACCGTTGTCACCCTCACCTACTTTGCAGTGTGAAGCACCTTCTGAAGCACTTGAGTGATTGCGTGCACCGCTAGTGGTGAGTAACTGACATTGCACCCCTTTTTCCTCCCACAGGCAGCGTGGTTCCTAGCTAGTCTGCATCCAGGCTGGAGGACAGCCCTATGACTTAATTAATGTAAAGGTCCTTGTGTAATTCTGCCTCTGCTCATTTTCTATTGCATTTTAATAATAAATTATTGTGATTAACCTATTTATTCCCATAGCTGCTTCCAGTCTGGTTATTGCAATTATTAAATAAAAACTATTAATTGGACTTTTTGCCTTTGGTCTGTTTCTTCCCTCTCATCTGTAACTAAGTGAAGTAGTAGTAATATTGAGGTGTTGGCTATTGCCTGCTGTTACACAAACAAACACCTGAATACTATTCTTGGTACATGATGCATGAGAAGATAATAAAGGTGTGTAATTCAGTCATGTTTTCATGTCTTTCCTAAGAGTACCTGCTTCTGCAGTTCCAGCTGTTGTCTTGTGAAAATCAGATCCGAGTTCCCCTGAGCCCTTAGATGTAGATGCGGTATGGGTGCTCTCTCTAAAGCCAATGCTCTGCTCAGATATACTATTATGACACAATCTAATGGGCCACTTATCTAAGACTCCAGGACTGATCAGAGGAATCAGGTTGAATCTGCTGGTTGGTGTCACATAAAAACAGCACAGAGACTCACTCTTGTCCACATTGTAGAAGGTGAGAGTGTGTTCATCACAGTCTAGAAACACCCCTAGAATCTTAAATGTCTCTTTTATAGGAACTGGAGTTGGGGGTTCTGTGTTGGCAAAGAGTCCCGTTCCTTGTTTACACCGAAGAACCCAGAAGCCGTTCTGTTGGGTTAAATTGCCTCCTTGTGTCTGTGGGGTTAAAGAGACTTCTTGGGTTTGTTCTGCTGTGGTACTGCATACCCCCACATACCACGACTGCCTCTTCTTATGACCCAAAATACCACCATAACCCAGCTCCACCTCCCAGTAGTGTTTCCCTGAGGTGAAGACACTTTCACATAAAGCATGAGGGAGTCCTGTGAAATCCTGCTTTCCATCAGGACAGAGGATCTTTGTTTTGGTTTCATCCACTGTGAGGTAATGAGGTACAGTCGATGGATTAATCTGTAGATTCACTAAAGGAAAAAAACAGTGATTTAAATCTATGTGCATATATATCAGTGATAAATCATGTTAATGTGAATACTAGTGCTGTCAAGCGATTAAAATATTTAATCGCGATTAATCACATTTTTGCCGTAGTTAACTCATAATTAATCGCGATTAATTGCAAATTTCTTTCTATTCTAAATGTCCCTCGATTTCTTTTTGTCCCATTTTTATTTATTTATTTTCATTTTAATGCTGTTATCAACATTCATTGGTGGGGGTGAATACCAATTTAAAATAAAAGAAAACCTAGTTACAGCATCAGAAATTATTAACATGTTCAAGTACTGCCAGAGAGATGTTGATGTCTTTTATGTTGCTAGTTCACAAGTTTATATATATATAAAAAAAACTGGATGGTGGCCCTTTAAATTACACTAACCTATATTTTAAAGAGGCTCAATGAAAATATGGCATTATGGTCTACATGAGTAAACCTACATTGCATGAGCATCCCTTTATGCATTTTGCCATATTGGCAATTGCCCTGCAAGAAGCTCTCATTTTAGTGACAGGGTCATACGTTCAGAATCAGGTAGGCTATATGCGTTTCGTTTGCACAAATCCTCTCTCTCAGTTGCGCTCCAACTTGTTTCACCTCGCTCACTCGAGCTGCAATTTTGAAACTGATATTAGCCTATTTGCGGGGTATTCAGTTCAAGAGAAGGGATTTCTAAGTGACAACATTAATCCTCTATCTAGTTAACAACCTAAATATGTGAACATGCGAGTGAGCGTCAACGATTGTGTCGGTAAAATATTTGTTTTCACTGACATCAAATGACGCGCACAAACATTCTCTCTCTCAGTTGCGCTAGACCTGTTTCACCTCTCTCACTCGCGCTGCAATTTTGAAACTGATATTAGCCTATTTGCGGGGTATTCAGTTCAAGAGAAGGGATTTCTAAGTGACAACATCAATCCTCTAGCTATAACAACCTAAATATGCGAACATGCGAGTGAACGTCAACGATTGTGTCAGTAAAATATTTGTTTTCACTGACATCGGAGCAGCAGAGCAGAGTGCAGACACCCGTGCCGTGTGTGCAGTGCGTGTGTAGGATACTGTAATGAGTAGCCTAGGTTCTAGGGTAAGCAGTAGGCCTACTTCAAGACTAATACAAACACAGGACATACTGAAACGTCAGGAGGTGTTGGAATGTCGGAGATATTTTTTTTTCACATTCCATTGATAATGGCGGGTCAAATGCGTTAATCGCGCGTTAAAAAAATTGACGGCGTTAAAATGGGTTTGCGTTAACGCCGTTATTAACGCGTTAAACTGACAGCACTAGTGAAAACTGCATTTGAAGGTTATAAAAACATCATTATTACCCCAATGCTCTTGTGCAATTATCAGATCTGTATAGGAAAAAAATAAAAAGAATTGTTAACCTACAGTTGCCTATTATTAACCTCTGCTGTTTCTATTTCAGTTGGGTGATGATTAGTGCTCCTCCTATCTATTTTAAGTATAGGGTTTTTACTCCAGGCTAGGGGTACAGGCCAACTCATTCTCCTTGTCTAGAGTAACAGCTGAGAGGGTGAAAGAAATGTTGGGGGAACTAAACGTAGCAAAAGCTACTGGACTGGATAATATATCTGCCAGGTTTTTAAGGGATGGGACACCAGTTATAGCTCCTTGTGTTGCACATTTGATTAACCTCTCACTGGAGCAAGGTATTGTTCCCAGTTGCACTAAACATGCTAAAATTATTCCCCTATTTAAAAAAGGGAGTAGATCCCATTGTAGTAACTATAGGCCAGTATCCATTTTGAGTGTTACATCTAAAATTCTAGAGAGAGTGGTGCATGAACAGATATCAGCATATGTTGACAGGCAGAAGCTTCTGTACGAATTTCAGTCAGGGTTTAGGAGTCCTATTCTACAGATACATGTTTAATTTACATGAATGATTTTATTAGAAAGGAGATGGATGAAGGGAAACTGTGTGGGATGGTCTTATTAGATCTTCAAAAAGCCTTCGACACGGTTAACCATAGTCTACTACTGAATAAATTAAAAGCTATAGGAATGAATGCCATCTCTGTAGAGTGGGTCACCTCATACCTGACAGATAGGGATCAGAAAGTGGAGGTTAATGACCATATGTCAGACACCAAACCAGTAGTATGTGGGGTCCCGCAGGGGAGCGTTTTAGGGCCACTGCTGTTTTTACTTTATATTAATGACATGACAGATGCATGTACTTGCAATTTGTTCTTATTTGCTGATGATGCAGCCTTGCTCATCTCACAGAGATAAAGACACACTACAAATGAGACTTGGAGAGGAACTAACCAAAATTAGCAGCTGGCTCTGTGACAATAGACTGTCACTGCATTTGGGGAAGACTGAGTCTATTCTATTTGGGTCAAAACCTAGGCTAAAGAAGGCTCAGGATCTAAGAGTAGAGGTAGGGTCTGTACAGATAGCTAATAAAACATCAGTGAAATATCTTGGGTGTGTTTTAGACAATAGTTTAGGTGGGGAGGGAATGGCACTACAGGTGCTGGGCAAAGTCAATGCCCGCACAAAGTTTCTTGCCAGAAAGGCTGATCTGTTAGACAGAGAAAGCCTACGCCTTTTAGCCAATAGCCTAGTGCAATGCCACTTTGATTACGCTAGTGTAGCTTGGGCTGCAGGACTATCTTGTACACTAAAAAAAAAATTGCAGGTGTCACAGAATAAGTTAGTCAGGGTTGTGATGGGGCTGAGCCCACAAGAACATTGGAAGGAGGTACTTCCAGGAGCTTAATTGGCTACCAGTTAAGGATAGAGTCACCCAGATTAGGTTGAACATGGTACACAAGGTCATCAACAACAAGGCCCCAGTGTACCTAAATAGCCATTTTACCTGTACAGGAGACTCTCATAGCCACAGAACAAGGGGTAGCATAGCCAACCTACACCTCCCAAGGTATAGAACCACAATGGGCCAGTGTTCATTTGCGTACATAGGAGCACTGGAGTGGAATACCCTGCCTTTAGCTATAAAGCAGATCACAAATTCACATAGTTTTAAGGGAAATGTTAAGAAATGGCTTTTAGATAGACTACAAGAATAGGTGGGGTGGGGTGGGGGGAGGGGTGCGTGTATGTAATGGTGTTATATGTTTTGAGCGTATGTTTGGTTGTGTTTGTTTGTCAGACCAATACCAAGGACCACAATGGAAATAAGTTCTTGACTTTTTTGTGTTATCCTTGACACTGTGTTAATACATGATAACAGTAGTATTATGTATTTTAACAGATGATCAAATAAACAAATCAAATCAAATCAAATCAAATAAATTATTGTGATTAACCTATTTATTCCCATAGCTGCTTCCAGTCTGGTTATTGCAATTATTAAATAAAAACTATTAATTGGACTTTTTGCCTTTGGTCTGTTTCCTCCCTCTCATCTGTAACTAAGTGAAGTAGTAGTAATATTGAGGTGTTGGCTATTGCCTGCTGTTACACAAACAAACACCTGAACAATATTCTTGGTACACGGTGCATAACATAATAAAGGTGTGTAATTCAGTCATGTTTTCATGTCTTTCCTAAGAGTACCTGCTTCTGCAGTTCCAGCTGTTGTCTTGTGAAAATCAGATCCGAGTTCCCCTGAGCCCTTAGATGTAGATGCGGTATGGGTGCTCTCTCTAGAGCCAATGCTCTGCTCAGATATACTATTATGACACAATCTAATGGGCCACTTATCTAAGACTCCAGGACTGATCAGAGGAATCAGGTTGAATCTGCTGGTTGGTGTCACATAAAAACAGCACAGAGACTCACTCTTGTCCACATTGTAGAAGGTGAGAGTGTGTTCATCACAGTCTAGAAACACCCCTAGAATCTTAAATGTCTCTTTTATAGGAACTGGAGTTGGGGGTTCTGTGTTGGCAAAGAGTCCCGTTCCTTGTTTACACCGGAGAACCCAGAAGCCGTTCTGTTGGGTTAAATTGCCTCCTTGTGTCTGTGGGGTTAAAGAGACTTCTTGGGTTTGTTCTGCTGTGGTACTGCATACCCCCACATACCACGACTGCCTCTTCTTATGCCTTCTTCTATGTAAAATACCACCATAACCCAGCTCCACCTCCCAGTAGTGTTTCCCTGAGGTGAAGACACTTTCACATAAAGCATGAGGGAGTCCTGTGAAATCCTGCTTTCCATCAGGACAGAGGATCTTTGTTTTGGTTTCATCCACTGTGAGGTAATGAGGTACAGTCGATGGATTAATCTGTAGATTCACTAAAGGAAAAAAACAGTGATTTAAATCTATGTGCATATATATCAGTGATAAATCATGTTAATGTGAATACTGCATTTGAAGGTTATAAAAACATCATTATTACCCCAATGCTCTTGTGCAATTATCAGATCTGTATAGGAAAAAAATAAAAAGAATTGTTAACCTACAGTTGCCTATTATTAACCTCTGCTGTTTCTATTTCAGTTGGGTGATGATTAGTGCTCCTATCTATTTTAAGTATAGATTGTTTAAATTTTGTACCTTCATGCTTTAACTGATGTTTTAATGCAATGGGGTCCTTGTCTTTAAATCCAGGACTGACCAGAGGAATCAGTCTGGTTTTGACGTTTTGTGTCATATACATATGGTAAAAACATACATCCTTAACAGCATTGTAGAAGGTGAGAGTGAGTTCATCACAGTCTAGAAACACCCCTAAAATATTAAATGGCTTTTCCACAGGCACTGGAGTTGGCGGCTCTGTGTTGACAAAGACTCCTTTTCCTTTTTCATACCAAATAATCCAAAACCCATTCTTTTGGGTAAATGGTATTCCTTGTGTCACTTGTGCTGCATCACTGCACACCCCCACATACCACGACTGAAGATTACGATGAGCTAGAAGATCCCAATTACCCAGTTTCACCTCCCAGTAGTGTTTTCCTGAGCTGAAGGCGCTTTCACATAAAGCATGAGGGAAACCTGACACATATTTCTGTGGATCAGGACAGAAGATCTTTGTTCTGGTTTCATCCACTTTGAGGAAAGGAGGCACCGTTGATTGGTTTATAGTCAACTTCACTAAAGGAGAGAGGAAAGGCATTCGAATAAGAATGCATTCATATCAGTGATATTATTGAAATGATTCCATCAGAAGGTTATGCAATATTAATGTTACTAGTGTAATTTTACCCCAGTGTTTGCGTGTCACTTCAAGATCTGTTAAAAAAAAAAAAAGTTATTGATGAATATGCTAGGCCTACTTCAACCCAGAAAAAGATTGAACTTTGCAAATTCAATTTAAATGGGAAGATACTAAATGTGTACCTTCATCCTTGACATCAGCCTTATGATAAAAAGTAATAGGCACTGTGTCTCTGACTCCAGGACTGACCAGAGGAATCAGTTTGGTTCTGATGGTTGGTGTCACATACATACGACACAGACACTGGTAACTATCCTTATCAGCATTGTAGAAGGTGAGAGTGTGTTCATCACAGTCTAGAAACACCCCTAGGTAACGAAATAGCTCTGTCACAGGTAAAAGAGTTGGGGGTTCTGTGTTGGCAAAGAGTCCGGTTCCCGTTTCATAGTGGAGAACCCAGAAACCGTTCTGTGGGGTTAAAGGAACTCTCTGTGTTTGTTCTGCTGTACTGCTGCACACCCCCACATACCACGACTGTCTGTCATGAGTATTACCCAAATTCCATTTCCCCACTTTCCCCAAACACACCTCCCAGTAGTGTTTCCCTGAGCTAAATCTCGTCCCACATAAAACATGAGGGAATCTCTTCTCTGATCCTGAAACCTTCAATGGATCAGGACAGAAGACTGAGGTTCCGTTTTGGTCCACAGTTAGGAAAGGAGGTGCAGTCACAGGGTCTATAGTCAGATTCACTTAAGAAAAAATTAACAAATCAGGATTACATTTACAGTCATGCTTATCAATCATATTTCACATAAATTGTAGCTATGTAATATTATGTACAATTACCCCAATTCTGTTGAGCCAGTTTCAGATCTGTACAAAAAAAATGAATTAATAAGTGGATAATTATTCATTAATGTGCCACACAACACAGTAAACATTTAACAATCTCCACCAGTTTTCTGAATTTTGAAAGTGAATAAACTATTGGACTGGTGACATTGGATTATTCCATATCAGAAATCTGGATAATTAAATGTATTGTGTAAATATTTACCTAAAATTGTGATTACTGCTTCGTCTGTAGTGGTTGCATCATCTGTAGTCTGTACCTGTTGTTTAGTGTCATCTAAGAAAAGTGTGTTTAGCCTTTGTCAAAGAGCAACAAAGTATATTCATCCTATTAACAGTAACACGGTATGTTATCAACCCAAAATCACAACTTTTGTTTGCTTTGTTTGCCCTCTACATCAGGCAAAATACACTTCCTAACTCCAAAATGTTTTCATTTTTATGTGACTTGTGTATTTATATCTTGTAGAAATAATAATACAATATGAGACACAGCAGTTATATAAGTATTCAGTAGACAACCACTCTGCTAGCAACTAATGCACCATTAAAGAGATACAGGACCGTGACCATCACAGTTCTTTACCTCTTAACAGCCCAAACACACATACAATGTACCTGCTATTTGAGGTCTGTCAGACTCCAAACACACTTCCTGTATGATGTACCTGCTATTTGAGGTCTGTCAGACTCCAAACACACTTACTGTATGATGTACCTGCTATTTGAGGTCTTTCCTCAGATTCCAAACACACTTACTGTATGATGTACCTGCTATTTGAGGTCCGTCTGGCTGCTCTTTGATTCCAGCACTGCATGAGTCTGGTCTCTCTCTTCTGGGATCTGCTTATGAGAAATTATTATTTTGGGGAGGAAGGCTAGTTGAAAATGTTTAAATTCCCATTTGTCCCATGTCTTACCATTGAGAGTTTTATTTTCCTCTAGAACTTAGATGGCATAAGATGTTGGTGTTGCATTATCCAGAAGTCAAGTCAGAATGAAAGAGCCGGTTGGATTCCATTATCACCATGCAGGGATTATGGTTAATGAAATTAATAATAAATAAGTTATTTTAAGATATGTATGGTATGTCCAAGTCAAAGTAGTCTACCATGTACGTATAGCTGGGACAGCATCTGTATAAGACACATTTTTACCAGTAGGTGATTCCTATTGCTAAGTACTGTATATGTTGATTATTATTACTATCATTTAGTCATGTTGGACCACTTGTGTGTTGTGATGATGCTTTGCACCACCATGAGGGGAACAGAGCTTCAGAGGTCTACTCATTGCAAATCATTTATGAACAAAATTAACTTCTGCCAGTTAAATCCAAAATAATACCTTCTGCTTTATCTCTAGATGAGATTCTGATGTCTGTGGGAAAGAGAAAGGGGGAAATTAGCACATGAATGCACAGCCAACTGAAGTAAACACCACTGAAGAAACACTCAAACAATTAAGACCCCCAATATTTACCTTTCCTGTTGTGCAACCACACCAATGCCAAGGCCACAGACAGTATTAAGAGAGATAACACAGCAATGAGTGTATCTTTCCACGCTCCTGGGCAGTAAATATCATACTGTAAGTCCAACCATTATTTATGATCAAGTTATTCTTTTCATTTTCATCTCATGGTTTATAAAGACTGACCTTGTGTGTGTGTTGGTGTGTGTATGTTAGTTTTGCGCAGTGCCACCCTGCTCTCTCTCCTCTCCTGATCAGACAGATCCACAGAGCAGGAGAGCCACTCAGACTCAGAGGGACTGTAGAACAACCAGGAGCTCACTGACACCAGACCAGCAGCATCTGCAGGGGAATAACAAAACACAGAGAGAGAGAGAGAGAGAGAGAGAGAGAGAGAGAGACACATGCATACACACACACACACACACACACACACACACATATTTAACATGGCGTACAGTATGTAACTCTATTTTAGAGAGACAAATATGACGCCACAGGTGGCAGAAGATTATATTAAAATCACTTTGCCATCATACAGTATTTACCTGTGAGGTAGTGCACATTACTGTAGTTGTGACTGATCTCTGTTCCTTTACTGTCTCTCCAGGTGAGGGTCGGCTCTGGAGACCAACCTTCAGATTCACAGGTAACATTCACCTGGCCTCCCTCTACACCAGTGGAAGAGACGACTGGAACATCGCCCAGGACTGTGTGTGTGTGTGTGTGTGTGTGTGTGTGTGTGCACAATGACCAGAGGAGGTTAATTAAACACATAAATTAGATTTAAAAACAATATTTTGTATCTCAGATTAAAATCTTGCAAAACCCTTAGTAACCCTTAGTATAAACTGATGGAATGTGTTCACCTCTCACTATGAGTCTGATGCTGACATCATTGTACCATTTGGTGCTCTTAGCGTAGCACACATAGTCCCCCCGGTCCTCTAGAGAGATGTTCTCCAGTCTGAGGGACACGTTCCCCTTCTCCAGATCCCCCACCAGAGACACCCTGCCCCGGTACCGAGGGTCTGCAGGTTCCTCTTGGACCTGTTGCTTCTCATACAGCAGAACTGGGGTTCTAAACCCAGTGGGTCGATACCATTTTACCTGCAGAGGTACAGCACTAGAGGAAGGGTTGAGTCCACAGGGCAGAGTGACAGAAGAACCTTCTAGAGCCGAGACTGGACCTTCAGAACTAGTTAGGGAGAAGATCTCAGGGTCTGGAGAGTCTGCAGCTTCAGGAGAAATACACACACACACACACACACACACACACACACACACACACACACACACACACACACACAGGAGTCAGTTAACGTCAGTCCTCTGTCTTTTTTGCCCTCAACAGTGCCAGACAGCACTGTCTTCAAGGTACTACTCCCCCGAAATCTAGGGTTAGGATGAGGGTTAAGGGGGTTAAAGTTAGAATTAAGGTTTGGGTTAAAGGGTGAAGTGCTGATCTTGGGGTACACAGGCATGTTGCTATGTCTGGTCTCCTCCCCAGGAATATAACTGAAAGGGAACTTGACTAGGAAGTTAACCTGGTCTGGATAGTGGCTTTACACTTAATTAAGGGGTGGTGGGAGTTGAGAGCCCGACAAACTGGTCGAAGTCAGAGAGGGGACGTGGCCATGCAATTATTACATCATCTACATGATGGAAATAGAACGAGGGTAGCACTTGGGAAGAGCAGCTTGCTCCCAGTCACTCATGTTATGGTGCAAAATGTTGGCCCATGGCAATCCCACAAGTCTGGAGGTAAAGTTTATTGTCAAAGAGGAAATAATATGAGGTAAATTTCAATTAATTCTAGGAGGGTGGAGTCTGGTCTGGTAGTGCCTTGCAGGCAGTGCTGCCTGCCGTTCAGGTCAAATATCAGAGTGTAAAAGCCAAAGCAACACACGCACACACAGCTACTTGGCACACAAACACAGGTATTAGGATATTACATCAACACACACACACATGGTACAAAAGAGTACAAAAACACATATTGAGATATCACAGCAACATACAGTACACAATGTTCATGATACTCACAGTTTGCAACTCCACTCAAAGAAATCAGACACAAAACTATCCAGATGGATTCCATCGTCTAGAAGTCAAAGTATTTAAGCAAAGAAAAATATACAGTTAAACTATTTAACCGTTTAAATAAATCAACACCATGAGCCCTATATGTCCATAGAAAAGTCAAATAATTCATAACAGGAAATGCGATCAAAGGTGTTACTCCCTCACCTGACCCCTCCACATGACTATCATTCTCCTGTCAATGGCTTACGCATGACTAGAGAGAGTGGTAGAGACCAGGGATTGTGCCAAACAGTCATTTCAACCACATCTGTTTAAATGCTTCTCACTGTTGTAGCCACAAAATAAATATAGCTCTAAACTCTTAAAATACTGTATATGTCTCTATCTCATGCCTGTTGTATTCACTTTCAAAATGTTCCTTTCTTTTGTTTCTCCAAAGAGTTTCTATGTTCAGAAGGGTAATAGAAAAGTTATGTAGAGATAACTAGCTATATTTCCATCATTGCAGTGCAGTCTTGCATGAGAGCTAACCTGATGCAGGTAATGTGGCACTAGGCGTTATTGTTATTAGAGAAATGTGTCGTCCACTGATGCACTCAAGCCATTCGCAAATAATCTACAGTATTATGCTACACAGGAATTGTGTTCGGCTATTTCTGCAATTGTATGCTAACAGCTTTCAATATCAGTTTGCACAGTCAATGCACATTAGTATGAATTCACTTTAACACGAAGAGAGACACATATACTTTATATTTTATGACATATTACATCATTAAAAAGTCTACACACACTAAATTTAATTATTGAAATAGCAGATAGGTACTCACTCAAATGCTTTTGTCCTCAGAGCAAAACCATAAAGAACACAACCTCTAAGCTCAGCTGAGAGTTGAGTGACTACTATGAGAATATGACTTAGTTTTATGTTGTCATGTGATACGAGTCATATGATTACCTGAGTGTGCTTTATGTACTGTACCAGTTTATCACGACACTTACTACTAATACTATCAAAGAAATTGGGACAGTATTTGGGCAGATTATTTTCATTGTATGTAAATTACATCCATTCTTAGCGGTTATATTACTCGCTATTATATAATACGCGATCTCCAGACACCATCGGATTCAGTAAGCCCCAAGCTTTCCAATGGTACTAGTCACTAATTGCTATGATAAACGGTTCACGAGAAAGTCCACTTTAAGTACATGTGAAATTTCTCAGTAAATTCTCCAATCTCCAGCTCTGCCTGCATCCGCTGAGAGCATTTTTTTTTCTTGTTGTAACTGATGACGAACTATGCTTTAAATTGAGCAAAAAAATATATATATATGAATATATGAAATATAAATTACCCTGTAGTCATATAAGCAAAATGCAGGGTCATTCTTTTTTTTCCAGAGTGTTTATTTTTATTGTGAAGTCCTTGACACACTCAAAACAAAGAACTTTTTGCGGTGTGGGACTATAATGGAGCCATGGATAGTGATTATACCACTTTGCCTGAAACCATAGCTTCTTGTTTGGTAGATGCTGTACTGCAATGAATTTTGGATCAGGCTGGTATGGTTTACTCCCCATGTCCAGGTCCTAGAGAGCAAACAAAGCTTAACCTGGATTTTATGAAGAGTAACACTAACAATGAAACAAGTTAAACTAAAACTAAAGTAGTTTGCTTGTATCTCCCATCACAGAATCAAGATCTCACCTGGAGCCCTGCAGTTTTAGCCAATTCTCTAACTGTCTAATATCACCTTAACTGGATGTCTGAGCATCCTACTGTATATATAAAACAAATCATTAGCCTACTGAATAAATTGCAAACATACATACAGGCCTAGTTCCATATATTTTACCAATATTTATTTCAGATAAATTTGAAATATTAAGTAAATACATTTCTTTGCTAACCTATTCAATATGACAACCAAAACCACAGAGGCCTAATTTTCCAAAGATGCTTCAGTTTCATTGCTGATAGCCTAGGCTACTTGACCTCACCTGAAGCCCTCCAGGTTCTCTCTCAACCTGCTCCTGATCCTTTGTACTGGATTTCTGAGTCTCTTATGTAATCAAATACTGTGTAAATTAAATTTATCCAGAAACCTAATAAGTTGGCTAAGATGAATATATTTTATTATGCATATGCTGGCCAACACAACCTGTAAAACAACATAAATTATAAATTATTATGACATATCCTCACCTTGAGCACCAATTCCTCATTAATCTGTTATAGGTTTGCATCTCCCTGCTGTCTTTCCTGTACACAAATGATTCATTAATTAACTTTCGTGTCAGCTTTAATAGTAGGGCCTTAGTAACTGTTAGGGTTTTGGTTTTGGACTTGTCTTTGCTTTTAGTTTCGAGTTTCCTGTGTTTTATGTTTCTAGTTTTCTCTTGTGTTTCTGTGTCTTGTCTTGTCACCTTGTGCTTGTGTTTACCGTGTATCCATGTCATGGAGGTATTAATAAACCTGGAGAAACATACTAAGTCCCGCCTCCCATTCATTCCAATGTGGAATGCTAGGCTAGTGAATTCATCCAAAATTGAACAAAATTTTCAGTTGTCAAGCTCACTTCCGACTCCATTTCATTAGGCCAATGAGGGTCCATGTTACTAATGGAGATGAGATACAGACGGCAAGTCTGGGCACGCCCACAAAAGTTTGTGCATGGGGAGCTCGTTCACATGAGGTGAAAGTGTAGAATTAACCAATCAGCATGTGGCAAATGGAGTCGGATATGATGTCATTTCTGGAAAATGGCGACGAGGAAGTGCAATGCTAATTGGCGAAGCTAACCGGCCAAATCCTGACCCCCTGATCCATGCCCCCTGTGTCTCTAGCTTTGTTCCTCCCATGGAGGTATTAATAAACCTGGAGAAACATACCAAGTCCCGCCTGTCATTCATTCCAATGTGGAATGCTAGGCTAGTGAATTCATCCAAAATTGAACAAAATTTTCAGTTGTCAAGATGGCGTTTCATGGAGCTCACTTCCGACTCCATTTCATTAGGCCAATGAGGGCCCATGTTACTAATGGAGATGAGGGCGGCTCTGGCGGCACACACCTGATGTGCACAGGGAGCTCGTTAGCATGAGCTGAAAGTGTAGCATTAACCAATCAGCATATGTCAAATGGAGTCGGATATGATGTCATTTCTGGAAAATGGCGACGAGGAAGTGCAATGCTAATTGGCACAGCTAACCAGCCAAATCCTGACCCCCTGGTTCCTCCCTGTGTCTTCCTGGTTTTGTCATGTGATCTGTTCTTCCTGAGTTTGTCATGTGACCTTGTCTTCTGTTTCTAGTTCCTGGTTGTGTCATGTGATCTTGTGTTTCCTGTGCAGTTCCTAGTCCTGTGTTTCCTTGCCTCCTGTGTCTCTGCCCCTCACCTGTGTCTTGTGATTACCTGTTCATTGGATTATTGTTTCTTGTCATGTTCTCCTGCCTCTCGTTCCATGTCCACCTGTGTCTAATGATTGTCTCTAGTCTTGTGTATTTAAGCCCTTGTGTCTCCAGTGTTCTTTGTTTGGTCATTGTTGCATGTTACGTTTCTCCTGTCTATCTGTGGTTTTTTGAGTAAAATTCAAGTTATCCTCTTATCTCGAGTCTCGCCTCGCATTTGGGTCCTAACTTCTCACCTGAAACGTGACAGAATGACCGAACCAATATGGGACCCAGTGGGTAAGTTTTTTGTTTTATATGAGGATCCATGGGAAGCTTTCAATGGGACGCGCCTGGCCTTCAAACGGACATCCATAGACTACCCTGAGCAACGGCCTTTCAAGGTCCTTGGTTGTTTGCCGGTGCGGCAATTCCGCTGTCCAGCATGGAGGAAGTCCTGCCGTCTGAGGCCTAGGCCTCCTCCAGCTGCTGCAGTTGCAGCCCAGCCTTTTTCTGAACAAGCAACTCTGGACCCGATGCCAACACCAGCTCCCAGGTGCAGTACACCGCCGACCCCAGGCTCCGCGCCGCATTGTACCGGTACCAGCCCCGCGCTCTCAAGTGGCACCGGTACCAGCCCCACGCTCTGTACTGCCCCCACGCAGCTTCGAGTCTCCAGCCCCGCCTCTCGAGTCTCCAGCCCCGCCTCTCGAGTCTCCAGCCCTGTCTCTGCCCTGCTCTGAGTCTCCAGCGGCCCCGCCTTTCTCCGGGTCTCCAGCGGCCCCGCCTTTCTCCGGGTCTCCAGCGGCCCCGCCTTTCTCCGAGTCTCCAGGCCTGCCCTTCCCTGACGCTGTCGGGCATCCTACAGCCCGAGACCCGGGCACCCTGCTGTGATGGCCAGCCTGTCTAGCTGCCGACCTGGCCGTCCTCCTGAGCTGCCTAGTGTGCGTGGCCTGAGACCTGGCCGCCCTCCCGAGGTGCTCTGCCAGTTTGGCCGAAGACCCGGCCGCCCTCCAGAGAGGCCACGCCCACCTGGTCCGCGACCTGGCCTCCCCCCAGAGGCACTTCGGCTGCTTGGCCAACGACCCGGCCGGCCTCCGGAGTTCCCGCCTCCAGACCCCCTCCGCCCACCCAGTTTGGACTTTGATGTTTTTTTTGGGATGTCTGGTAGCCATCCCTTGAGGGGGAGGGGGGGGTACTGTTAGGGTTTTGGTTTTGGACTTGTCTTTGCTTTTAGTTTCGAGTTTCCTGTGTTTTATGTTTCTAGTTTTCTCTTGTGTTTCTGTGTCTTGTCTTGTCACCTTGTGCTTGTGTTTACCGTGTATCCATGCCCCCTGTGTCTCTAGCTGCGTTCGGAAAGCCATACTGCGTGCTATATACTGCATACTGCTTCAGTATATACTGTGTACTGGATGCTACACCCACCATAGTATACAGTGTAGTAAGCCAAAAGTGATATTTTTCTTGTAATATACTACACAACCATGTGACCAAGAAAGACCTATCAGCTTTAAACTCACGTTAGAAGCTTGCTTCCCGCGCTAGCTCGCTTCCCTCAATTGAAGTTAATGGTTAGCAATCAAGCTAACGTCTTTGGCTGGCATTTGAATGTAAAGCCATGCACAGTTGCTCAAATGCTAACCCAAACGAAATTATCTCTCTCTTACAAACGAACGAAGCACAACTACAACAGTCATATATCCAAGGGATATGCACATTGTGCAAGATAAAACGGTTTGTGTTTTTGTGTATAGGTAGCTACCTATAGCCTACCATCCAGGTTTTTTTGTAAACTTTTGTAAAGTTGTTAACTAGCAACATAAAAGACATCAACATCTCTCTGGCAGTACTTGAACATGTTAATAATTTCTGATGCTGTAACTGGGTTTTCTTTTATTTTAAATTGGTAGCCTACTCACCCCCACCAATGAATGCTGATAACAGCATTAAAATGAAAATAAATAGGCCTAAATAAAAATGGGGCAAAAAGAAATCGAGGGACATTTAGAATAGAAAGAAATTTGCGATTAATCACGATTAATTGTGAGTTAACTACGGAAAAAAAGTGATTAATCGCGATAAAATATTTTAATCGCTTGACAGCCCTAGTTGCCAGATAGCAACTCTTTGGCAACATTACTTTCCAGCGCCTGTGCTAAGCTAAAGGTAAAATTGTGGTTACCAGACTAGGACAACACATGCACTGAGACCAAAATGCTCTTACCCACATGTAAGGGGGTGAATAACCAATTTTCATAAAGAGGTGAACTATTCCTTTAAGATAAGTGTTGATAATGGCACAAACCTTTTTCCTGAGTTGGTGGTGTTTGTGATTTCGGAGGCCCATTAGATGTCTTTGTGTTTGCTGGTGTTATTGCGTCAGGAAGAACAGAGAAGGAGAACAATATCTTAATGAAATAAAGTAGTTTAGTAACTACTGTAAATCTCTCAGTAATCAGACAATCAACAAAACAATCACTTACCTTTGACCAGGAGCTGAATACGCCTAGCCTCATTGTTAACATAGCATCTATATAACCCATGATCCACTTCACTCAGGTCTGATATGAGCAGAGAAGAGTTTCCTGGTGAAAGATGGTTAAACATCTGAACTCTGCCACTGTAGGGTCCACTAGTGCTGGATACTAAAATGGGCTGAGATCCTCTGTGTCTGATGAAGTCCCAGGACACTCTTTCAGGTTTGACATGCAGAGGAGAGCAGGAGCAGGGCAGCAGTACAGATTCTCCCGACTGTCTGATGATCTCCAAGGTTGTGTCCTTTTCCATTATAGTGCATCCTAAAAGAAACACACATTTATAAAACCTAGTCTAGAGTCAACATCTGTGTTTCTATGTCTTTTCAGAATTTGTCCATGTAATTTTAAAAACAGCACAGATCATCCTTTTGCAATAAATGTCCTACCTTTAACTCTGAGTGTAATGTCTCTATAGCTGAAGCCGGAGCCCTCACATCTGTAGCTTCCCTCATCCTGTATAGTCAGGTCTGATATGAACAGGGAGAGATTTCCTGGAGACTCCTGATTAAACATGCGAATCCTCTCTGAGTAGTAAGCAGGTATGGGGGGATAAATCTGTTCACGTGTGTTTTTCATCCATCTATTACTCTGAGGTTTAGCCTAGAGATCAGCACAGGAGCAGGGCAGCAGAACAGATTCACCAACATATTTGGTGATTTCCAAGACTCTTGTATCCATCAGACTGCAGCCTTTGGAAACATTAACAAATTACTCAACACATACAGATTTTAAAAAGAATGTTCAACTTTACCTTCCATTATGCTGACCTTATAAGACTTATAACACTGAAAATGCCTTCATTTTTATTACAACTTTTATAAATTCCTTAATTTTGAGGAAGCCTGTTCCTGATTTTTATCTGACTCGTACCTCAGAAGCATATAACGGTCTGGTGACGAGGAATAGACCATGGCTTAGTCAATGAAATCAGTGAGGTACCGTGCGTAAGGAAACTGAAAGTGAGATGCCAGTTCACTATTCGGGCTCTTTGTGCCAGTCTTATCATTAGGTCTTCATGGAAGCATTTGCTGTTGGGGGTTTGCTGCAAGGTGCAAGCCACTCATAAGCCTTAAGAATAGAAAGAAGAAGAAGAAGAATATTTGGAAGACCGGAAGACCAAATAGTGAACTGGCATCTCACATCAACTGCCACCATAATTGCACTTTCAATTTCATTACTAGTGTACCAGGATACGGTTTGAAATGCTCCAGACTATCACTTTAAGCTTTTTCTTTAGCCTACATTTTATTTTATGCGCATGAAAGAATAGCATCACAGCATTAACTCCACTCTTTCTAGCCAAACTTTCAAAATGACCCATTTGTCTTTTTATGAAATAATTCAAGTTTGGATAAAATCTGATTAAAAACGTGGATAAAATGTGTTAACACATTTAAGGCGTGACATTCACTGTGCTAAGAAGAGGAGGATGTGTAGAAATCAAGAAAAAATTTGAAATTTAGAGACTTGTTTGGGAGATGAGGTTTTGTTTCACTCACCCTTTGCAATCCTCACCATCCAGAAGATGTAAACCAGAATTATCCAATGCATTCTTTCAGTTGGCTTATAGAGCTCCTTCTTTTTCCTTCCATGCATGACAAGGGTGTTCAAGCATCTGTCATACTCACACACACACACACACACACTCACATATGTACTCACACAGTGCTGATGCCATATCCTCTTCACACATTCATCACTTCTCGTAAGAATTATTTTTTGCTTCCACCCCCACAATACGTGGAATGGAATAAGTGGTCAATGGGAGCAACAACAATGCAGAAAATATTGGTACATTCAACTTCACAAAAACTTCCTTAACTGTTCCTTAACTTGCCACTATCAAGTCCTGCTATATGATTAGGCTATGTTACCATTCTATGGCCCACCACTGTACTGTACTCTCCTACTGTCTGTAAAACACAGCGTTAAATTGCATGTGAAAGATCAGGGATTCACACACCAAGTTTGTAAATATTGGCCAACTTCACAAAAACTATGCAATAACAGCACTGAATTGCATGTGAAAGATCAGAGATACACGCAACAAGTGACTTTGATGCTGCAGTGATGGGGTTGAACCAGGAGATGGTGTTGTCTCATCATGCTGTTCTGTCAGAGTCCCAAATCTAAGGCCTGAGTATGCCTAGAACTCTAGACGTACTTGAATTTGCTCTGCGAGTACATCTAGCTATCAAGAAGTGCAGACCGATTGGATCTGGCCCAAGTTCACTTCTAACATTTTAGTTTACAGCCTGTGAAATACTAGCTAAAGAGCAGGTATGTAAAGTGTAACAAAACGTATGAAGGGATAAACTTTACAACACTGCATAAACTGGAATAATACAAACAATGAAAGTTAACTGCTTTATCTGTTCAACATCACCTTACAATACAGGCATCAATTTGGCCCCTGGGTTAAAGTAGCCCATTGTGCTTCTTACACCCCATCTATATAGGTTAAGTTTATGTCGTTCATTTTTGATGAATCAGTGAAGAGCCATAAGCTACATAATTTCTGATGCGCCCAGTCTCATCAATAACAGTCTATTGATTTGTTATTTGTGTTTTTCCTGCATGCGTATACTGTAAGTACTCCATAATTCATCCCTTGATACTTTTTGTCATGCAATTCTTACCTGCATGCAACCCAGTATTTCACTGCCGTTAATCTTAAGTGTTACATGTAAGCCTTTTCTGATGCTTTCCACACAGGAATATGAAATGTAGCCCAAGAAAACCAGGATTTTTACATTATGACTCATTTTTCGGTAAAACAACAACAGAACTTGCCATTAACAAAGCCGTTTTTATGACGTATTCGCTGAAAACCACAACATTATTTTTAAGCTTGCATGCTTCCTTGTTCCTATGATACACTCTAAGAAATTTCTGTTATATTACAGTGAAATTTCAACAGTAGTTTGCTATTACTAACAGCTGTTGCTGTTGCTGATGCTGTTACAATGCATCCTTTCACATGACATTTAACAGTTATACTGTTATCCAATCAACACCTCCACCATTTGACTGTAATTTAACATGGTAATTTCTTAGAGTGTAGTCATGAATATTTTGCTCGCAGATTACACACTCAGTAGGTGTGACAGTCTTATGTATGCAGTACAATATTATGTAATATGCTTTTGTATCATTACACAAAATTAGATTGTCCACACAACTCTACTTTGAACACACTTTCATATTTCAATAAATTGCAGATATGCTACGCATGATAAACACAGCATGAATAAGTGCTTCCTGAGTCTATGTCAACTTCAACAAAGAGAGAAAAATGTTCATGGCAAATTTTTACTTACAAATTCTGTTGACAATTAAGAAACCTCAATCAAGATATAAAAAGGAAACCCTATTTATCACATCTGTTTTCTAATACACCCCTGGCTTCCCCCCACCCCCGATAACGCTTGATAGCCACAGCATGTACTAAAGCCACCATATGTCCTGTCATATCATATGAACAGGGGTACAAGACATTTTAGGACTTTAATGAGTCGAATCATAAACATAAAACAGCAGCACCATCTCTTAACCATGCAGAATTTGTTGGTCCTTCTTGCCAGAGGTAAAGCAGTCAAAAGCGGGAAAGCCTAACTGCCTCCTCAAAACTTGGCAGTAGGTCTATTTTTAAGGGCCTGACTGAATTATCTAGATAATACTGTAATAATGTAGCCTGACTATCACGCATTTTAAATAATCACAAGTGATATTTAGTCTGGAGACCCTCCTTTTGCTTTTCACGTAGCGGAAGCGTCGTTTACGATTATCCAGAACCATTTTTTTGGGGTGTTATGGATGTCTCATAGTGTCCATAGCTCAAAGCCAATACCATAGCCACCTTGTAACATAAAATGCAATCAAGCACTTTGCTTGTCCCTTTTTGTTCTGTGATTAGATCCCTAAAGCAGGCGAGAAAATCGGCCATGGTCACGATGTTGCTTTGCAGAGTGAGCGTGCAAAAGAGCATGGGTACTCTCAGGCTAGTAATGCATTTGAAAATATTTTATTTCTCAACATATTTAGAGTAGTCTGAAATCAATCTATTTTCATGTATAACATAAGAGAGATTATAGATAAGAGACATTATTGACAGTGATGTTTTTCTAGTATAGCCCAGGCTCATGTTGTTTTGATTCTGGCATATTCTGTGCAGTTGTCCGCGTCGATTTCCACTTGGACAGCTCTGGGTTTTTTACCATGGACCACGGTTGAATAGGTTACATCATCCTGTAGGAAATAAACAAGTCATTTTCCAAATGACACTAATAAGTGTAACACACTGTTCTTGCACATATATACACACACTTTTACAGACTGTTTATAGACCCACAAACAGAGGGTGGTAAAATACACATACATACTGTATAATGGTATTAATTCACTTTTACCTGATTTTCTGCTTGTGCCAACATGTCGTCTCTTGCTTCCTGAACAGTGCTGTACACCCTAGAGTCATCCTACAGAAATAAAGAGAATACTATTTCATAGTGCAATAGGCCTAAATAAGAAATACATAGTCAATATAAAAAATAACCAATAGCCTACATATAAAACAACAACTTACCTTTCCCTCTATGTGCATCTGTTGTGATTTACGGCCTAATGGAACATGGGTTCACATTTAGAAATGAAATATCCATCATTTTCTGTGTGCATGTGTGTGAGCACATATGGATGCTTGAATGCAGATATTTGTGTGTGTGTGTGTGTGTGTGTGTGTGTGTGTGTGTGTGTTTTAGCTTGTGTGTATAAGTGAGTGGTGGCATACCTCTCTGTCTCACATGTAGGAATATAAGCCCTACTAGCAGCAGTAGAAACAGCAGCACAGCAACAAGGATGACATACACAGGTGGGTTGGATCCACTCTTATTTTGTGGCTCTGGAAATGAAGTGAGTAATCAGGGTGTATTAGCATGCTGGCATTCCATTTATTCTGGGGTTAGAACCTTTCTTTACAATGCTAAGAGCATGGTGATGTAAACAAAATGACAGGGTGTATAGAGGAACCAACCGGATGTTCTTGTTGGTGGTGTTTCATTCTTTGTCTCTGGAAAACACACACAGCTGTTATTGTAGCATGTTACTGTGCATCACGTGAAATATTTGACCACATGAATTACAGTTACTATGCTGTCAGCTATTTCAATCAGTTCTTAACAAATAAAGTAGCAATGATATTTTGCTATTGCATGTCAACAGTTTAGTCTACTGTCTCCCAAGCCTAACAAAGGCACCACAAGTTCTACAGCACCAGTAACCTAAGTAGCCTAAATGAAGGACTACAGGTGATAAAGATGCAAAAGTGGGAGACACTAGTCATGACAGCACAAGACATAACATGCATAACAGTTAGAACATACTGTACCACATCTTTGTAGAAAAGGACAATACATTAGATGCCTTGGGATAAAAAACTGGATAAAGTTGTAGCTATAATTACTCAAATATTCATTGTCAACAAATTCAGTGAATCAAAGTTCAATTTGTGCTATATTGATATACAGGTGTATACTTTAATATTCTGTGTTGATAATGGCACAAACCTTTTTCCTGAATTCCTGGTATTTGTGATTTTGGAGGTCCATTAGTTGTCATTGTGTTAGCTGGTGATATTGTAATAGGACAGAAGAAAACAGAGAGAAGTACATTTTGGTGAAATGTTCAGTGATATCATGGTAATAACTAAAAAGACAAACTATAAGACAATAAAACAAAAAAAGATCACTGACCTTTGACCAGGAGGTTAATATACCTGGTTCCATCGTTAGCATAGCACCTATATAACCCCTGGTCTTTCTCACTCAGGTCTCTTATAAGCAGAGAAGTGTTTCCAGGTGAAAGATGATTAAACATCTGAACTCTTCCTCTGTATGATCCACTTGTGTTGGATAGTTCCATGACCCTGTCATAATGTGATGTTCTCTTTCTTTGGACGTCCCAGTACACTGTCTCAGGTTTGACATGCAGAGGAGAACAGGAGCAGGGCAGCAGTACAGATTCTCCTGACTGTCTGATGATCTCCAGGGTTGTGTCCTTGTCCATTATAGTACATCCTACAAGAAACACACACTCATAGGGTCAACATTATTACAACACATTATTGTAATTCTGTGTTTATGTCTGTTATCAGGATTTTCCCATGTATTTTTACTACAGAGCATCCTTCCAACTTCATCATGCTTCCATTACACTCCTTGTCATTATCACTTGATCTGATTCGGTCTGCATGTAATAAGATCTGAATCTGAATCTGATTTGGTGCATGTAATAAAACATTATGCAATAAATATATCCTACCTTTAACTCTGAGTGTAATGTCTCTGTAGCTGGAGCTGGAGCCCTCACATCTGTAGGTTCCCTCATCCTGTTTAGTCAGGTCTGATATGAACAGGGAGAGATTTCCTGGAGACTC
Source organism: Sardinella longiceps (assembly GCA_027497455.2). Classification (NCBI taxonomy): domain Eukaryota; kingdom Metazoa; phylum Chordata; class Actinopteri; order Clupeiformes; family Clupeidae; genus Sardinella; species Sardinella longiceps. The sequence continues at coordinate 11,169 of JAODXP020007308.1, read as the reverse complement.
CTCATTAAACATGTGAATCCTCTCTGAGTAGTGAGCAGGTAGGGGGGATAAATCTGTTCATGTGTGTTTTTCATCCATCTATTACTCTGAGGTTTAGCCTGGAGATCAGCACAGGAGCAGGGCAGCAAAACAGATTCACCAAGATAATTGGTGATTTCCAAAGCCTTTGTATCCATCAGGCTGCAGCCTTTGGGAACATAAAAGTATAGTACATGGATTAGTCACCAAATATACTATAGATCTAGAAAACTCTACCCTCCATTATGTTGGCCTTATAAGGTTGGTGTTGACATAAGATATATATCTAACATGATTTTGAAAATGTATTATTAGATTATTAGAAAATCTCTCAATTTGTGTGTAATGTAGCCGAAAGGGATGATCAGAGTGGAAAAATGAAAGAGTGGAATGACATCAATGGTTTCTATTTGTTGCAACAGCTTGGACAGACCAGGTGATGTCAATCTTTACCCATAAGGCATGAGACATACAAAGTGAATGACAGTTGACATGATTTTCTAAAACTTTTAACTTTCCATCATGCAGCCAGTAGAGAGCACAGAAGGGTCGTAAGTCTAGGTCAGGGGTTCCATCAGACACTAACCCTAACCCACTGCTTAGCCATGACATCCTCACTAGTATCAGAGACATAGGGCATAATCTTTGATCTGGACAGAATTTGCCATACTGTATGTGACCAATATGTCAGATCAGAAAATTACTCTTGCAGGTGAAAGCAGGTAACACCTAGGGAACAGGGCCGCCGTTCCCCATACGCAGAGTACGCAAGGTGCGTAGGGCCTCAACCACTTGGCAGGGCCTCGGGGGGCCTCCAATTTTGAGCTTTACTAAAAAATGTCATGATAATAGTTACATTGCAAAAATATATGAATTAGTAATGAATAGGCCCATCATTTTTTGTTAAAAATTGCGTAACTCATCATACAATTCAAGCAAATTAACAGTTTTGCCTAATATACAAAGATAGTCCTACCCACCCCTATTCCCTGAAATGGTACATCCCAAATTGCGTCTTTGAGTTTGTTGTGTCGGCTTTGATTGAAGCAGCAAGCAGCAACGTTAGAAAACTGCAAATTGCAAGATTCTGCTGTGCAAATGTTCAGTAAATGTGTCAACATCGTTGACATCTAATAATGAAGAGACAGCATGAATCTGGTGCTGAAAAGCGAAAGAAAAAGAAGCAAAAAGAAGACGCCCGTGCATCCCTGGCCGGTAAGTCCGTTTAGGCTAACGTTAATTGTTTTGCTAACTTAACGTTCAATGATGTTGTTTTTTTTTTTGGGGGGGGGGGGGGGCCTCCCTGACCAGTTAAGCTTAGGGCCTCCAAAACCTTAGCAGCGGCCCTGCTAGGGAAGCACACTAATAGCTGGGTCGGCCTAGGGTCCAGGCCCAGAGAGAGGGCATTAGGTCCCTCCCTCCATCATCATGACGGCATGGCAAGTGACCAGGTGGTAATTTAGCATAGGCTAGTTGATTCAAAACTTACTCCCCAAGCAACATATCCCAAGTTTCTGACAAAGTTTATTGGCTTTGGCTTTGTAAAGTCATTTTCAAACATAGATATTTGCAAATATACTGTGTATATATAAATAATTTGTTGTAAACATCTGTCAGATTTAACTGTAACAATTGCAAAGTGGCAATCCATTAAACTAAGATTTGATGTGAATTAATATAGGCTGAAAGCATTACAGTATACAGGGCAGCAAATGTATGAAAGTTATCCAACAACTAAAAAGTACATCAGAAATTCAATCAAAATAAGTCAAGTGGAATGCTTGATTCACTCTTTGCAGGATCCTTTATGCATTCAGATTAGTGCTGGCAGAATTAACTGATTAATCACGATTAATCCAAAACTCTGATTAATCCTGATAGATATGGTTCCACTTTCATGGCATGTATTATGTTCAATTTCAGATAGAAAATGGCTCTGCTATCAAGTCAAACTATACAAAAGATTATGGCCTAGCTCCTGACTGTCCAACAACATGTTTGGGGAATCTTTGGGGGTAGGGGACAGGTGTGAATTGCCCCATTTGAGTTGAACAAAGCCAACTATTTAGTATCAGGGCCTTTAGAGGGCCAAATAAGGATCCAACATACCCTAGCATCCAAATTCTTACTGGAGGAAATGAGTTGTGATTAAAAGTGATTGATCACAATTAATCATTGCAGAATTTTGTGATTAGATTAATTTTTTAATCGTTTGACAGCACTAATTCAGATAGGCCTATATAGTAGTTGCATTTGGCTAGCCAGGCATTGACCATCCCCTTGGTCTACGCTTCACTTCCTACAAGGGTTTGGATCTCATCCATTGACAAACGATTGCAAGCTGGAGGCGTAACCTGTAGAAGTTTGAAACAACTGAATCTGATTTCACCCAATTACTAACGTTTGGCTGTGATGTTCCCATCATTAAGTATTATGTTTTTTGTGTTATCTTCTTTTACTGATTTGCAAGGCCAAAAATAAAAACACTAGACCAGGGGTCGGCAACCCGCGGCTCTTGAGCCGCACGCGGCTCTTTAGCACCCCCCTAATGGCTCAATGGAGGTTTTGCAAAAATGTGTGAAAATGGAAAAATAACTTTTTTTGGTTTTTTAAAATATGGTTTCTCAGGGGGTAAACATGACACAAACATTCTTATGTTGTACAAATGTGTGTAGTTGTAAATATATTTCATTTAATATGATATTGAAGAAATGTGCGCTTCAAGTGCTGGAAGCCGTTTTTATCATTCGAGCGCAAGCTGACAGTCAGGGATAGAGCGAGGCACGCTCTCCCACTTCTCATCCCTGAGAGAGTTCAAAGACGCCCATCACGATCACACACTCAACAGTGATTATTTGCAAGGTGCAAGGTCCGATGATGTCTAGTGTCTGTAGCTGAGGGGGGAAGAGAAGGATGCTGCTGCGTTTGACAGTTGCACAGACTTCGTGGCATTTGCGAACTTATGAGACGAGGATAATGCACAGAAATCGAAGTTTATCTGTCTTATTTTTGACTGACTGATGAATTTTTAAGCCAGCTGCTTTTTAATCGCAAACTGCGTTACTGTTACTCCTTTGGGATTGTAATTTATTTAATCTCTGACGCTGAGTAAGGGAGAGAATTAAAAGATTGTTTTATTTATTTTTCTCATTTGCACTAACTTAGGCTACTTAATTTGGCGTTTTACTTACCTTTTCAAAAGGCAGCCGTTTTATTTTTATAATTGCAAGCTGCGTTTTAACGACAGTTATTGAACATTAAGTTCTATTGTTATTGACGTTGAAGAGAACATTTAATTTCTACACGGTTCTGAAAATAGCATGAGGCTATGCACTTTTTTGTTCTTGAGACCGAAAACCAGGGCAACAAAAACCAAAACACTATAATATTGTAATGGGAGTTAGGCTAAACTTGAAGCAGCAATAGGCCTATCGTACATCAGTAGTCACGTGGTGCGTAATTCTCTCAAGGATGCGCTGCAGGGAAAATAAACATTTAATCATGAATGTTCATTTTGTTGGCCTATTTGTAGCCTACTTAGTCATTTTAATAGTAGACATACAGCTTGTATTGACAGTCTATGTTGCCTTATATAAGGCTTTTAGATTTTTGCGGCTCCAGACAGGTATGGTTTTTGTTTTTTTGGGCCAATATGGCTCTTTGAACATTTTGGGTTGCCGACCCCTGCACTAGACCAAACAAATGCATCCACTGATACCTGACATCTTGTTCTGCATGAAATAATTGACACCATACATTGATACCATAGATCTATGTGTATTTCCATGAAATACATGTTTCATTGAAAAGGGCTCTAATGACAAATTTTCAGCACATCTTTGAAAACTGATATTTAAAGATTTTTCTGGGACATGAAATGTGGTTTAACTCACCCTTTGCAAACCTGGCCATCCAGAAGACGTAAAGCAAAATTATCCAATACATTCTCAATCTTTCAAACAGTTGGCTTTGCTGTCCCTGTTTCTTTTTAGTGAATAGAGTATGCAGCTCTACTCATACACATAAGGACACAATGCTGATGCCATATCCTTCCTCTTCGAGCAGTCACTTTGTACTTCTCACTTCTTAGATTCATCTTTCTCCTCCATCCCCCACAATACGTAAAGTGGAAGGGTCACAATACGTAAGTGGTCAAAGGGTAGCCTAGACTCTAGACGTACCCCTAGTGGTAGCAAATTTGAATTTGCACAGAGGTACGTCTAGAGGCCACTGATAGAAACCCGTTTTAGCCTTCCTCTGGAGGCGGATAACCAATCACAGCGCGGTATGTGTACAGGAAATCGTAAGGCGGGCTTTGTACGATGACGACAGCCCTGCTCAAACCAGAGCGGAATCGTCTTTGGCTTTAGTTTTGGACGAATTGCACTTGTCATTTTCTTTGAAAGTGAAACAGGAAAGTGCACTGAAGTTTTTCGTTCTGAAAAAGATGTCTTTGCCGTGTTACCGACGGGCTACGGGAAAAGTTTGATATACCAGCTGGTACTACTGGCCGGAACGCTAGCCTATTACGTGGAGAGGCAGTTTGAAAGACAACGCAATCACCCGCCCTCCATTGAGGTACAGTCTATCAGTGGTCTTCAGACTATACATTCTTATGATATAGTCTGACGTGTCAGGCTAGTCAAAGGGAGCAACGTGCATGGAGTTTTGCGTTTGGATTGCCTAAAAACAATGATGCAACCACCAACAGAAACAAAACAAAACCATTTCTGAAACAAGATTTTTTGTAAAAGGGCTAACAAAAGTTGACCAAAATTTGAATGTATTTTCATGATTTGACCAAAATTTGAAAGTATTCTCCCATTCAACTTCACAAAGAACACCACTGTTCAGTGCTATGTCACACTGGGACTATGACAAGCTGCACTGTACCATACTCTATTACTTAAAACATATGTCCACATCTTTAATTAATGCTTGTTACTGACAGAAGTCAATTGTGTTCGTATACTTTCTGAAAAATAGCTGTTGCTGTTACTTAGTAACTCAGTGAGTCAGTAACTCCTTCTACCTCTCTCCCTTTCTCTGCTCTTCCAGAAACCACATTTACGAGCCCATGGTAACCTTCAACCCAAAGGAAATCCTGTCAGCTCTGGCAGTTTTTGATGACTGTGTTTTATGCTGTGGAAATCAGTCTTTGTGGAATTCTTCCCTTCTGTCAGAGGATCTTCGAAGGCAAAGAACAGAAAAATCACCTTAAAAAGAAGCATTAGCCCCTTCTACACAGGATAAATAATGGTAAGAGATCAAATAATGTTCACAGCTTAATTGTGTGTGGTCACAACATTGTGTGTGGTCATCAGCCGGTCACATGACAGTTAACCTGTCATGACAATGTGAAGACGAATCACTGCATGGGAACCTGAATTCTCTTTATTTAACCAATAATATATACTGAATGTCATACAATACAGAATTGTAAAACTCATTTTAGAATACCATATACCAACATTCTTGGAATTTCATGTGTCAGCAAGGCTGTAAAACAAAAATTGCAATAGCTACATGTATTGAGCTTCTTATTGTCTTTGTACATTGTCTCGTTTTTAATATGGAATGTAGTTGTATAACTACTTTCAAATACTCTATTGAGAGTATAACATTTTGAAGTTTACCAAAGCCTTTGGAAATTTCAAAATCTAAAACTTGTCTACAAATAGGCTACAAATAGACTTAAATAATATGATCTTATTGCATTTTTGAGGTCATATTCATGGACCTCTGTGTGTGTGTGCTTCTGTGTGATGTGTTTTCCATCACAATCAAATGGATCCATAATAATGATAATAAAAGTTACACATTGTCATGCATGTTACTATGGTCTCTGCGTTTACTGTGCCATTGGTGGGCATCTGTTGTTTCCAGGGGGAGTCTGGACTGAGTGTCAGTGCAGACAGCATCAGAGTCACAGAAGTCAACGCTGATGGAGATGCTCTCATCTTCACCATTACTTCTCAAAAGGTCAGCCAAACCTCCCACACCAAACCCACACAGCTAATGTCTAGTAGTATTAACCTCTCATACTTAGGATCATATCTAATGTCTGATGTTATTCTCTCCTCTCTTCCTCTTCTCTGGTAGCTGAACAATGTTGGGGTCTGCGTTTGTCGGACGTTTGAGGACTTTGAGTGGCTGCAACAGAGTTTGTTCAGTCAAGAGGACGTGTCTGGACTTCCAGGGATCATAGTCAGTGCTTTATCACTCATTTCTAACCTCAGGCACAGTTGGCCAAGAAATACTTTGAGATGCAATCCTGAACCCAAAATATATTGCATAATGCCTTATGATCATAAACACCATGAAGAATTAGAGTACTTGATAACTGCAAAATAGACTATGTCCACAGTAGAAGCCATTAATGGGGTTTCGTCCTTTTTATGTTTCTGTTTGATAGTTCCCACCTCTTCCAGGAAGGCCACTGTCATCTTCACAGCCTCAAGCACAAGTGAAAGCCCTGAAACAACTTGGTAGGAAGTATTTGCAGACTTATGGAGACCCTATTGACTAACCCATTTTCAAGTGCTGTGTTGAGTACTGGAACAGTTACATACATACCTCAGAAACACATTATGTATACAGTCAGGACTATTTACAGACCTGCGCTACTATGGAATTCAAATGATGTTTGTAATGAGGTACCAGACAAGTCATTCTACTGATACTTGCATCTACCCAGATATTGCAGGGCAATGGACATTATTGGGAACAGACGATCAACAAGATAATGTCTTTCCCTGAGTTGTCACGTAACTGGGCTCGGAGGCAGAAGAACTATCACTACCATTAACTGTCTGTCTGTCTGCCTGACCCTGAGTCTGTGGGCTCTATCTCTGTGTATCCATTAGGTTTACTGGCCCTTGGAGATGACTGGAAGACCTATTGCAAGGCCCTGGAGATTTATCTACAGCAAGTGGCCAGTCACAGCACTCTCAGCAAGTGCAAGGCTCTAGAAAACCTCCTGACAAACTCAGATGTGAGTTGCATTCAAACATGCTAACTGTAGTCTGTGTGTACCCTCTATATGAAGGCCTACGGTATGCACCTTTTAGAATGTCAACAGTCATAAAAGTTTCTTCGAAGCAAATTTAACCATAATCACCATTTCAATTAGGCCTGCTGCTCTCATGTATCATAACTCCATCCACCTTGATAATTTGCAATATGTACTCCTCAGCCTCCAGGGAAACAGCGAGTGCACAAGGGCATTTTCAGTCGACTCAGCCATGCCATGGAAGAGCTAAGGAAAGAGAATCACAAGGTATCACTGCTATGCATTTAGATAAATAAAGCTTGATGGTGTTTTTTGCCCTCAACGGCATCTTCAAAACAGCACTGCCAAGGCACTACCTTAACCCTAATCCTAATTAACCCCTCATCCTAACCCTAAATTGACCAGAGACTTCAAATAACATACTGTATGTGTCTATGGTCTACCTTCTAGGATCTTGATGATTTCTTCCAAAATGAGAGGAATAACATTATGAACATGACTCATTTCAGTAAGGCGGCCACTGACGTGAGTTTGTAGTCCTTTACCCTTTTTTTTCTCAAACACACAAACACATACACAAGCACTCACTCAAGTATGCACAAATCTTGTTGATGTTTATAAAACAGACAAATCACAATCACAAACAATATTAAATATGATAAACGTGATTGTGAAATTTCTATTGTTTGTGATTGTGATTTGTCTGTTTTATAAACATCAACACCATGTTGCTGTTTGTGAAGTTTTGATTTTAACAATGTGAGTGTTATTCATCTTTTGCAGAAATTTCTTGAGGTTGTGCTGACAGAGCAAAGTAAGAAACAATTATCCCAAAGACAAATAGGAAGGAATTTGTCATGAAGTGCATTTTACCTTGTGTGACATTTTTTATTCATGTTCCAGGGTTTGCAGTGGCGTGTGGGCATCTGTCCACATCTCTTCATCTGTGTGTGACCCAGGATGACCCTGATGCAGCAAACTTCTCCAAGTAAGTTTGACAACAAGACAGAAATTGCACCCAAAAACTGAAGTGTGAACAACTGCCCTAAACCATATATTTATATGGCTGTGTCAACAGAATTTGCATGAAGTTTTCAGAAGTAATTGATGCAATAAAGGTAGGAGTTATATTTTATCCACAATTCTGCATGTCTATTGATGTTGTGATAAAGACTTGTGAAAAGGTACATTTTCTGTAATATTGCTTTTTGTTCATAGAGGAACTTTGAGAACGTGGCTGACGATAATTTGTCCACGCTGGGGCTGGGCCTAGACATGGCATACCGTGGCCAAGAGGCTAAGAAGGTTGGAACTGTTTTGAAAGTTTTAAATATCAAAGAAATAACCTCACTTTATGAATTATAATAGCACGGAATCCATCAAAATGATCAGGTAAATGATTCAAATGTTTGACTTTGAGGCCCAGTTTTGGGAACCCTTACTCCTATTTAAGTGCAACATTTCGTAATCGTCATCTAGGCCTACCGAACAATTTTCTCTGAAGAACCTCAACTGGTAAACTCTTCAACAGGCAGTTTGACATGACTATAGGGAACATCATTTTCATTTTATCATCACACACATTTTTTTGTAAATGGTCACACAGGCTCAAAGTGTTTTCTTTGTACTTAGAAATTCAGGAATTAGGATAATAGACAAGCCCTTCGCTCTACACAGTCAGTCCAGACATTCGTGTATTGAAAAACAATTCCAAAACCCCTGATACTGCTAGTGTAGGAACCCATACATTTCTATGGAAGAGGTGGTCAGCCGAGAGAACCATCATTCACCCTGTAGTGAGCCATTTAATTACTGAAGTAATTAAAGGCTTAGCCATAAAAATGTTGCCTGGTGTCCCTTTAACTGTATTCTTGCTGTATATTCACAACTGCTCAATGGTGTTTTTTGCCCCCTACGGCACCTTCCAGGCAGCACAACCTAAAAGGCACTACCTTTACCCTATTCCTAACCCTAACCCCCTCAACCCTCATCCTAACCCTAAACCCGAGTAGTGCCTCGAAGGCAGCGCTGCCTGGAAGGCACTGTTGAAGGCAAAAATACCAAAGACCTTCACAACTCCTCCCTCTGTGTGCTGATTGTTTGATGTGATCAATCCAGATTGTGGGGAGATGATAATCGAGTGGAAGTGCGTAGATATAGCCAAGCTAAGAATTAGTCCTCTTTTAGGCAAGAAGTGTTAATGAAACTGTGAATGACATAGACTAGTACACTGAAAACTATTAGTCAAGCTGAAAAGAGAAGTGAAATTAACTGACTTATTCAGTTGAATAAAAATATCATATGCTGATATGTTTTATCTTCTCAGAAATTAAAATCTGCTTTGAGGTGTGACGTGAGAAGACAAGAGATATCTGGTGATTCATCATCTGATCTGTTTCTGTTATAGGATATGCTTTTTAGACGAACTTGTAAACTGGTAGAACTGGAAACAGCCACTAAGAGTGCAGAAAAGGCCAAACCCAATAAGAAAGCTGTTGTAAGTGTGTAACTACAGTGCATATTAATGTGATCTATTAAACAGCTTCTAATCAAATATACATATTATTCAATCAAACGGCCACACATACACACACACACACACACACACACACACACACACACGCACTAGATTGTTGGTTCAATAGATAGTTGTTCTTCCTATTGGAAGACACCCATGCAAATAACAAACATATACCTAGAGACAGATTTGACCATTCAAAGCATGTTCAGTCACACTCATGCATTACATCATGCCACCACTCCCCAACTCTGTTTCCTTCCTTATTTCACTAAAGATGGAGGAAGTTAAGAAAGTGCTTGAGAAGGACTTTAAAAACATTTCTTCTATTGCCAAAGAGGAGGTGAGACTCTACACTCCACTCTTAATGCACTCATTTGTTTATCTTCCCCATTACAATCAGCGTGCCATTCATCACAATAATCACTATTGTCTACTCAGATTGGGCGCTTCAACAAGTCCCGGGTGGCCCTGACGAGGAGCTGTCTGATTGACTTGTGTGAGAAGCAGCTTCAGACAGCACGTGAAAACCACCAGCTCTTCTCCAAACAGCTGGAGGCCTGCAAACAATTGCAGTGTGATACAGCAGAAGAGTGAAGATGACAAATGCTCAAACATCATGGGTGAAAGAGCCAAGATTTGATTACAACTCTGAACACAAAAAACCTTTGCAAAGTATATGTTTGTGTTTTTCATCTGCATTAATAATAATGTTAGTGCTGTAATGTTAGTGCCATTACAATTCTGGGGATTGCTGTTTACACTACCATTTGCACTGCAATAAACAGTTTGATGAAAGCAAAAATTGAAAATGAATTAATCAATTAAATACAGATGAGAAAATGCATTGGCCTATATCCTTCGTATTATGGCTTTGCCTGTCAGACTCATACTCATTAAGGTCATTTGTTTTAACCCTTTGGAGTTTCTACCATTTCAGCAAATTTTAATGTAGAGACATAAATCTCTCATTCAGTATAACCTTACAGGTGAGATTATACTGCCTAACACATTAGCCATTTTTTCTGTCTTTCTTAGGTTTTAGGCAGTTTGTTAGTTCGAATACAAAACACACAGAAGTTGTGTCTATCAAAAGTTGAACCATCTTTCATCAGGGGCTCAGGTTGGCAAATATATTTTTAGCAGCTTTATATTGCATGTGTAGAAAGAGGAACACTGAATTCACATGAAACCCATTTGCCATTTCCCTGAAGTCACACAGTACTGAGGTGTAAACCATAACCACATGCTTTTTACCACAGTGGCGTGTTGCTTATATGGGTCACCTCCCTCATACCCTTATTCAGGCATGTTTGTATAGATCCAGGCCAGTGTGATGCTACCAGTGGTTTTAGAATTTAATTTTGGCTGACCAAAAATCCACCCAAAATAACTCAAACTTAGCTGTAAGTTTGCAACACCTTTCAGTTGCATCATATGTACTTTAATATCGTCACGGGAAAACACAAATGCAATCCACAACAGAAACAAACTGACTTCCTCCTTATCTTCCAATATCTTGCCAATACATTTTCCACATGTCCGATCAAGTGTTGGGAAACAGGGTGAGTCAGAAGACAAAAGAGAGGACAGTTATATGGGATGGGCCCTGAAATACATT